>JAABKJ010007288.1:0-21096 GCA_011634705.1 Andricus grossulariae
CATCCTCAAAGAGAGGATATTAACATCTATCGAGCCAGTATGGAGTGCAATAGTTGAACAACGTGGATGCAAGAGAGAGCTGGCAGGTTGCAGGGAGAACTTGTTAATAGACAGGTGTATTACCCAAGATTCGATAAGGTATCGACGCAATCTGTCCATGGCTTGGATTGACTACCGTAAGGCATTCGATAACACGAACCATGAGCCACTTATTAAGCTTCTTGAGTGCCTGGAGGTGCATCCAAAAATAGTGAGATGCATGAAAGAGCTTATGCTCTTGTGGCTGACAAGATTTTTCATAACATCTAAAAAAAGACAAGTGACTACCAGCTATATCACATATAAGAGGGGGGTCTGACAAGGCGACTCTCTAAGTCCGATACTTTTCTGCATCTCCCTCTTGCCTCTATCTATTGTGCTCCATGGCAAAAGCTCTGGATACCTATGTGGCCCGCCGAACAATAGAGAATATAAGGTCAACCACCCTTTATACATGGACAAGCTTAAACTTTTTGCTTCCTCGAAAGAGAATCTTAGCGTTCGTGTGGAGGCGGTGAATAGGTATTCTGAAGCGATTGGCATGAGTTTTGGACTGGAAAAGTCTGCCTGGGTCCACCTACACCAAGGAAGACTAGATACTAAACCATCGTGTGACGATCAGGATGTTCAACTCATAGGCGGAAATACCATTCAACATCCTGGTAACGAAGAAACATATACATATCTTGGAATACCGCACGCGGAAACGCAAAATGTGCGTGTGTTGAAAACGGTCCTCGAAAACAGGTATCCCCAAATTCTCACAAAAATTTGGGCTTCCGAATTATCTGGAAAGAATAAGATCCAGACGGCTAATATGCTGGCCGTTCCTATGCTGCTCTACACGTTTCGTGCAATAAAATGGTACGTCGATGAGTTGAAGCAACTTGACTGAAGCACACGCAACATGCTTACAATCCATCGAAGTCATCATCCTAGATCTACCGGACCTCGAATATACCTACCTCAGGATAAAGGGGGTAGACGCTTTCTAAGCTGGGAGTGTCTTCATCGAAAAACGGTTCTGGCTACAGCCTGCTGAGTTCTGAATAGCACAGATTCTCTTATGCGACTTGTACATCAACATGAAGTCGTCAATGTTGCGGCGTTTCTATACCATGCCGCAAAGAGGGCCGTAGAGGAGCCTAGCATCACTAACACCTTCGGTGCACAAAAGTCCTGTACAGAAAACAGAAAACACGCTTCTACTAAGAGAACATGCTGACAAGCCCCTTCATGGTGAATTTGACGGTATTACATGTAGAGAAGAGGTATCGATGGGTCTGTCCAACATGTTTCTCAAGTATGCTGAGTTGATATCGGAGACTGAGGGATTTCGTTTTGCCTGTCAAGCCGGTATAATAGACACCTTAGTTTACCGCGAGCGCACAATGAATCTACCTGTAGGCGATACTAACCCCGAGCGTGCAAGCAAGAGTCAGAAACACTTGGACATGTTCTCAGTGGATGCTCAAAGCATGCACGTTACGGGTACATAAAGATAAACAATGTGGCGCTAAAAGTGTTATATTACCATGGTAACTTCTATGGTGTTGATCTGGTTGCCCATCTTGCCATACGTCCAGGGGGAACTCGAGTCCGTTGTGGAGAATGATCAGTGTCAGATGTACTAAAACTTATCATTCTCCATCACTCAACGTATCAGTGCTACAAAGCCTGATATTATCTCCCAAGATCTGAAGACGAAGATCCTTCGCGTAATTGAATTCTCGGCACCAGCTGATGGTAATATCACGGAAAAGGAGGAAGAAAAACGGGCGAAATATCAAGCACTTCTTTTCGAGTCTTGGAGATATGAAAACTTCATTTCTTAGCCAACTCAACAAGATTCAGGCTGGCCAGCGTCAGGCTCATTCCATCGCGAACCGGATGTTACAGGCTGTTCTTCTGGGATCACTTCATCTGGTCCACCAAGACTGTTCCTCAGAACATTCTACAAAGATTGAAAGCTCTAAAAATGTATCCAGAGGTGCAACTTTCATCTGCAACTGTGCCTTCTGTCGCCTAAGGTCATCCGAGCTTAGAGATTGGACTCCAAGGAACAGTGTTGTACGAAGTCTCTTGCGTGAATTTCCCGCTCTGACTTACCTTCTGGGATGGAAGGAGCAGGAGTGGAAGACGTACACGTTCCAGTTTCGTCGGGATTGGTTGCTCTAAGGAACCATGATCGTAGCTTCCGGAGCCTGCAACTTCTCAAAATAAAAACATATGCCTTTTGACCTGTCATGCTTTTCTCTAATTATACACGTAATGTGATTAATATTATTAATTTAGAAATTATAATACTATTGATTATTATTTCATAAATTATATTTGTATCAACCATTTATTTTAATACTTTTCTCTGTTCATACTTCAAGGATGATTTATTACTTAATAATTATTAAATCAATCCTTTTTTGTAACAAAGATATATTTTACATGTCATTTTGTGCTCAAAGTGTAGAGCAAATTCTTTTTCATCGTGAAGTTCATAAGATGGTTTCTCAAAAATGAAACAATTTCTAAACTCAGTCAGGCCAGAAGACCCTGGTAGTAAGTATCACTCCGGTATCGATGTAATCACTCTGTGACACTAAAGTAACCAACTTCTGGAACTTTTACAGCGAAGTAGAGATACGTTGTGGTGGAAACGAGGCTCTTTCCGTACTGCGCATGCGTTGCGTCAGCAGTAGGATTGGTTACTGTTGACGCGCTCATTTGAAATGTTTGAATGTGCACTTCAATTATTTATCACAAATGATAATTCAAAATTATTTACAATAATTCTTTGATAAAAAAATAAACTTTAAAGTGAAAGTTAAAATAATTATTTTCTTTTACTTGCTGATAATGAAAGATCAATAATAAATTCGATGGAAGGTATCGCTTTTTATAACAAATAATCGTTCTAAATATTTCTTGATGTCTATATGCGCATTAAAATTATTATTTGTTGTAAGCATTTTATTTGTACATTTAATCACTTTAAATATGCACGCTAATGGTAACCAATCTGGCTGCCAATGCAATGCATGCGTAGTGCAAAATGATCTGAGAGTTAAAAGCAGTAGTTGGCCCTAATATAAGAAGGTCTGTGGTCGGATCCCGGCCGTTCTACCCCTGGTTAGCAGGCTCGGTCAACTTTGTATATGTACATGTCGCTTGCTTACATGTGTTGGATACTAAAATAATTAAACAAAAAAGGAAGAATAAAGACAAAATGAAACAAATAAGAAACGAAAAATAGGAAATTAAGGATAATTATCATTCTATTTCCCATTTTACGTTTCTCATTCACTTCATTTTGCCTTCATTGAAAGGATTTTAGTACCGAACTACATAACCAACAAAACGGTATTTTCCACCCACTGCAGACCTATCGACCGTTGCCTTGGAAAACACACACAAAATTTGCCGCGCACCCGCTTTTTATATCGTCCCACCCCTTGGCGTTGAAAGTTTGCGCCATGTGCGATGGGCCAGAGAACTAATATCGCACCCCTCAATGCCTCTCAGTCCCCGCGCCATAGGACTATTTTGGCAGACGAAAAACGTTTCTATCGCGGACTTGCAGATGGCAAAAACAAGAATCAAAATTATTGTGAACCAACTAGGGCCGAGGAAATGGCCAGATATTGTTCGAGTATCTGGAGTACTCATAGGTCAAGTTGACTGGACACAACGTGGCTCCGTCTAGAAAAGGACAGAGTTGCACGGTTACCTTGGATGAATAATAATAATCCTTGCGTCTCGGCATCCAACGTAAGTCGCATCCTAAAGAGAGCTAAGAACTGGAAATCGCCGGATGTGGATGGAGTGCACAAATTTTGGTACAAATACCTAGAAGCTCTGCACCGCGCCCTTGCTGGAGCTCTTTAAAACATCTTGGAGAACCCAGATCACTTGCCCCCTTTTAAAACTGAGGGCGCAACGTATATGATGCCCAAAAAGGTAGATTTCTGGATCACGCTATGCACACACCGTGCAGGAGGACTAAATTTTTCAGTCGTAGGGTGATGAGGGATAATCCGTCCTTGCCCATTAAATTAGGTATCTTCCAAGGAGATTCATTCAACGCACCGTGGTCTTGTTTAGCATTGAACCCGCTAAAGTGAAACGCAATAATATTGTCCTATGGGTTCAAAATTGAGGTGGTAGTAGCTGAGTCTCAACTCACTCACCTCCTGTACATGAAGGACATAATGGTTTATGCATGCTCAGAGTCGAAACGGAATAGCCTACTTGACATCATGCTGCAGTTTTCCTATGCTATTAGGATGTCTCTGTGCTTGGACAAATGTAGAAAGCCGCATGTGTGCCGTGGAGAGATGTTTCTCTACTGATACTGGCTCAAAGGCACAATATTTGAATATCTGGGTGGCCCGCCGAACAGAATAGAATATAAGGTCAACCTTCTTTTATACATGGACGTCCTTGAACTCTTTGCTTTTTTAGAAGAAGACGTTAACATCCTTGTGGCGGCGGTAAATACGTACTCTAAAGCGATTGGCATAAGCTTTTAGCTGGACAAGTGTGCCTGCTCCCACCCAAACCCAGAAAGACTAGAAATTACATCAACGCGTGACGGGCAGGATGTTCAATTCATAGGTGGAAATACCATTCAACATCATGGTAATGGAGAAACATATGCATATCTTAGAATACCGCAAGCGGATACCCAAGATGTGCGTGTATTAAAAACGGTCCTTGAAAAAAGGTATTGCAAGATTCTCAATAAAATATGAGCTTCCGAATTATCTGAGGAGAATACGGTCCAGGCGACCAATATGCTGGATTGTTCCCATAGTGCTTCACACTTTTGGTGCAGTAAAATGGAACGTCGATGAGTTGAACCAATTTAACCGAAGCACACGCTAGATGATTACAATTCATCGAAGTCATCATCCTAGATCTTCCTCAGCTCGAATATACCTTCCTTGAGATAAAGGGGGTAGAAGTTTCCTGAGCTTGGAGTGTCTTCATCGAAGAACGGTTCTGGCTACAGCCTGCTGAGTTCTGAATAGCACAGATTCTCTTATGCGACTCGTACAAACAGTCGTCAATGCTGCGGCGTTTCATACAATGCCGCATATAAGGCCGCAAAGGAGCTTGGTCTCCCATTAGATTCCAACGACACTGCATATGGCCTCGCATCACTGACACCTTTGGTGCACAAAAGTCGGGTACAGGAAGCAGAACATTTGCTTCTACTAAGAGAACATGCTGACAAGCCCCTTCTTGGTAAATTCTATGGCATTGTACGTAGACAAGAGCTATCGACGGGTCTGTCCAACATGCTTTTCAAGTCTGAAGAATATAGAATTCCGAAACAACGCTTGACACCAGCAAATCTACCAAGAACTTGCCACGTTTCGCGATCGTGTTTAGTAACAAAGTACCAGATCATGAGTACCTGTTGTGGACGGTGTAATAATATAATAGTAAGTTCTAAGTACTTAACCCTTTCGAGGCGTTCTCGCGTTGGCGTTGCGGTAGAGCTTGAACTTTCCTCTCATGACTTTGACGGCAAGGTTATCTGCAGTATTTCTACTGATAGGGTTTCCTATGTCAGACAGATGGAAAACGAGGAGGAAAGGGACTAAGGCGAACATGAAAGATCACAGAGAGCATGAACCCAGATAACAATTATGCCGTAGCATTTCAGCATTAGACCAGTTTGACACACAATACATGCACACAGTCAGTAGATCGCAGACATGGCGTGTATGTTATCTTATGAGCGCACAATAACTGCCGCCGGGCTGCAGGACCTGTAGAGGACTGAGAGCGGTTTCAGCATCAGGCCGTGTGCCAACAGACAGGACGCCAGCATACCGTGCCGTTCCGGCAGGGCCTGACGGCGTAATGAGCAACATGTGCACCTGCATCTGTCTCAAGGTCTACCGACTGGCCTAATGATCTATCCGCAGAGCCTGCCGGCAGTGTGCAGTTAGTGTGCCGGAAAATTACTATCTGGAGAGAGTCTTTTAAATATTTCGAAACACTTGTCGCTTCCCAAGGATCGTCGGTGCACCCTGGGAGCCAACCATGGGGGCTACAGCATACGGGACAGTGGTGTTGGTGATCTGCAAGATGGTCAGGCAGATCTCACTAATCAAACAACTGACCAGCCTGAACACATGCGACGAAAGGTAAACAATCGCACACCAACTGTGCCTGCTGCGAACGTTTTGGCTAGCGTCAGCATTTCGCAGCTCACCACCTCAACCGAAATATCGTAAAAGAGATTCAAGTGGGATACCACAATGAAAGCAGAATTAGTGCGTCTCTATTATGTAAGTGAAAAGTATGAAACCGAAAGCTAAGAGGGATACAGCCTCAGGGCAAAGTATCCTAACATTCAGAAAGTTTTAGTGAGAAAACTTATAGATAAGATGAAGAGCATTAGAGATAATCTTCATATTTCAGAAGACCGAGCAATGAAGATTACACGGCAGGTCGAATTGGGCGTGGAAAACCGTCGATAATGAACGTCAATTAAAGGAAGCTGCATCACACGATTAAGCAAAGGAAGTTAATGTACTTGATCAACCTGATGATAATCCAGTCCTGCCACATCCTCCAAAGGCAGTTAGCATAATTCAACCAGAGGCAGAAGCAGAGTTCAGCAACCGAGAAGGTGATCAAAACGGACATACCATATGAATAGATATGTTATGCGCCTTCATTCTCTGGCAGAAAAAAGTAGGCAAAGTGTGAGGACAGAAGCCCATCGACTCTTCTCGTTCAAGTACCCAGAGCTAACCAGAAGAATAAGTGAGCAAAATCTACACGGATAAAAAATCTAAGTAAAATAGCAAGGGTGCCTCTCATGCGCTTCTGGCAGGTTGTTTTTTCTTTCTATCCTAGTTAGAATTCATGCATTTTGAGCAGGAGTATGTTTTATACTAGGCAAGTTAAGCATTCCATGCTGTGGGAGCAGTCTTGCCGAGAGAGAAAAGCCTATCTTTTAACCGTGTTATGATTGCAAGGAATCCTTGCCATTTCGGTATGCGTTTCTTGCGCTTCGCATTCTCCCACCATACCTGCGAGATAGCGAACGCTGGTAGCCATGGCTTGAGACCTCCGTTCCCGTTGCAAGAAACCAATACCGAAATCGCAGTGAATTCTTTCTACCATAGTACGGTCAAGTGAATGCTTTTCTCACACAGCGATAGTACTTTCGAAGCATATGCTCGAGCTGTATTACCATGATCTTTATGGTTTGATAGTGAAGAGACTTGTCGCGCTAAAATTGTATAAGTTCAAGCAAATATAGCACATACTTCTAGCTAATTTTGAACGTTCAAATTTCAGATTAAAATTAAACAGATTGGTATCGGCTGTTGAAATAGCTGGCGTCGAAATGGAAGTGGAACAGCAGCTTCCTATTGATGAGCTTCCCTTGGAAGATGTGTGCAACGAAGACCTGATTAAAGCTGAAGGCATAGGTGTTAGAGATAATGAACGTCAAGTACCGGATCCACTAGAACCAAATCCGGACATTAGTAACGATGATCTGAACAGCGAAATCCCAGAAAAACTACAGCACCTTGAAAAGTATGTTTGTCGTGCTTTACTAGAGTTCAGACGTATAAAACCAGCACGAGGGCATTCTCTGCCCAAGATTAACATCACAAAGGGTCTGCGTGCACTAATGGAATTCCTGAACAGAAAGGTTTTACCTATGCATTTGAATGCAACACTATCTGTATTAGAGGTGCAAACTCTTGTGTATTGTGCAGCAGTGGCAGCCGTTAGAACGTTGGGCCACAGAACTAATCCTACAAATGCAGTCTGCCTCAGGAAGGTAACGAGATCTACCATGGAAAATCAGGTTGGATATGAATGTCAGCAAAGTAAGGTCCAAATTGGGTCAATGAAACTCAATATAAGAAAGGAAATTGAACCAGAAAGCTGATACACCATGTTACGAAATTCATCCATCCTCGGTACATCTTGACATTGGTACCGGCAATATTGGATGAGATCGTAGGTTTCCAACGGCGAAAACTTGATTTTCTTACTGCTAGGCGACATCGGTACAAGAAAAGTCGTGCAGGAAGGCACTAAAATCGCACCTTTCAGGCAGATGATAGAATGTTCTATCGTCAACTGTGAACTCGAGAAAGCAAGAGCAAGCAATAACCTTGAAATGGAGCTGAATAAAATTACAGAATCAGATGTATCAGCGGTTTTGAAAAGTTTAAGTGACTGGAAAGCCCCAGGTCCGGACATGGTGCACAATTTCGGGTACAAGTACCTGACGAGTGTGTACACTGCACTGGCAAGGTGTTTTCAAAAGATCATCGAACATCCAGATCTGATGCCCGGCTTTATGCTCAAAGGTACTACGTTTATGTTCCAACAATTCATAAGTGTCTTACAGCAACTATTGTAGGTAAGGTATATTCTCAATTCGTAGAGAATGAATTCCTTATAGAAGAACAAAAAGAATGTTGTAAAATCTCGAAGGGCAGTAAAAATCTAGTCACCATAGACGCTGTTGCCATGATGCAAGATCGCAAACATCAAAGAACCTTACACATGGCATACATTAACTAGAAGCAAGCGTTTTCTTTCACATCACATGACTATTTGCCTAGGGGAGACAGAAACAAGCATTTTGATCATAGAAACCAAGGAAAGCTAGATCAATACGCATTACGACGGATATCTTTCAAGGCGACTCCTTCAGTGCACTATGGTTCTTTTTAGCGTTTAACCCATTGAGAAGAACACTAAATAACACGTTTCATAGGTTCAGAATACATGATAACGCAGATGGTCATCAACTGACTCATCTTCTATACATAGATGACCTGAAGCTATACGTTGGTTCAGACCAGAATCTACAGACAATTTGCACGCAATTATTAGCAATTATTATTATAGCAAAGATTCACTGAACATCTTGAACATTTAGGAGTCAGTAGGGTACAGGCAGCACCTGAGAAGGCGGTTTTATTAAAAACCTATCGCATTTTGAGACACTTCCTAGACCATCAGTAAGGAAATTACTGAAAACCTATAAAGTGGCAGATAGCAGCCTTCAGAAAGCATCCGGAGGCGACTGTTGTCACATTAAACGCTCACAGCCACTGTGTAAGGATAACAACAGTCAAAGACTAACTCCAAATTAGAGCATGCTCCTAATTTCGTACCCACAACATCATCGCAAAATATTTCAAACATCGCATGAAATCAATTTATAACATCCTTATCTCATCAGGCACTTAACTTAGTCTGTGGCTGATGGGGACAAACCGGGTTCACGCGAGATTGGGTTTAAAAAAAATGAAATGTACTGACTCACCTTAGCAACATACTTATTATCTGGATATACATTAACTTCATTTGTCCAAACTTTCAAATCTTCGGTTCGGCGATATGTGTATTCAATGTGAGGTATATGAAATTTTGCAGTAATGCTCGAAACAATATCACGTGTGTAGGAATTGGCTGGTCCAAATATTCCTGCCACGCCTTCTCTTACCAAATTGCATACTGAAAGAGAACAATCATTATTAAATTAATTTATGTATATATATATATGTGTGTGTGTGTGTGTGTGTGTGTATACAGGGTGTCTCAGACTACCCGTCCACCCTCCTTAAAATCTAAAATACCTAATAAAATTAAAAGTTCAGTACCTTCTGATAGTAAATGGACAGTGCCCGATCGACTGGAAGTATTTTCAACTTCCGGCTCCCACCGGAAGTGGCCTATTTGGATCGGAAGGCCTTTTTTTTAAATGGAATGACATATTTTTCTTTATAGATTCTTTATAGCAAGAGGAATTTGAAAATTTATTTAAAAAAATTTTATTATTATTTTTCTGACGCTCTGCGCCTTTTGGAATTATCTAACTCTTCAGGAGAACAGTAAAATTTCGGAAGTCATTTTCAGATGGAAAACGACGATTTAGAAAAAAAATGCATACAAAAGTTCCTCACTTTTTACCATAGAATCGAAATCAAGAAAGAAACATATGTCATTCCATTTTGAAGAAATGACTTCTGGTCCAAATTGGCCATTTCCGGTGGGAGCTGGAAGTTGAAAATACCTGCAATCGATCGGGCACTGTCCATTTACGATAAGGAGGTACTGCAATTTTTATTTTATTAGGTATTTAAGATTTTAAAGAGGGTCGACGGGTGGTATGGGACATCCTGTATAATTATAAAGGAAATTGCACAATGGGCATACGGATGCGTATGTGTGAGTGATATGCTAGTAGAGAGCGCATGAGGGAATCTTTGTCGGACTCATGAATATGAGTACTATGAATTTGTCCTTACCGTATATAGATTGTAAAGAACACATAGGTTGAACAACCACCACAGGGTCCCACTGGGGTGGAGCTGCCATCTATGAAGATGACACCAGCTCCCAGAAAAACTGCAGTAACGAACTAGTGATATTTTTGCACCTCCAGGAGCACTAATCACAAGGATAATTCATTTAACCGAATATATGGCATACAGTCGCCGAAGATACCTTTTAAGGTCTTGATACCTCTCCTCCTTTTCCGTCTTCTTGGCAGTAGTGTTGTAGTCAGCCGGAGCCGAGAGCTCGATCACGAATATAGTTCGTTTCTCGAAGTCGTATAGAAAAATGTTAGGCCTCAAGTGCGCAATGGAGACTACTGTCCGAAAATCGTGGTTCCAGAAAATTTAAAACTTCTCGTTTTGGACAATTTGCTATATCTCCATCGGAGCGTTCGGCAGGGCAGGGTCACGGCCAACATCGTGAGAGCGACAAAGGTGGTAGTAATGCACTTTTAGTGCGGAATTATGTGAGTAAGATACGCAGTTTCCGCGTGATAAGGACCCGTGGATAATATGCGTTCTAGGTACTCAATGTCTACATAACACGCTCTGCACCTATCTCTGGAAACTTCTTGACGTAAACTGCGGTCCAGGTATACTAAGGTGAAAATGACATCGTGTTGACATGCAAAAATTCAACCCACCGTACCTGAATTAAGACCTGATAATCTGAGGGAATCAAAAGTTTGCTAATTCGTCGAGGAATAATCTTCGACATTTCTGTGAAAGTTTCCGTGCATTTTCTTGCCCAGTTAGCGGAACTTTTCAAGCTCTGCTTTCTTTGCTTGCGATTTTAGAAGTAAGCCATCTAGATGTTGCAATGCACTTTTTCAAGGGTCCTGGTTGCCTGCTTCGCGGCTTTGTAAGGGAACGCTCCTTTGCCAATCATCTCGTGTTTCCTGACAATTCGTATGAGAGGATCTCTTCCATTTTTGACGATGTACGATGTATCCAGAACAATTCGGTAATGAAGACATTGGAGATACAGAAGTCGTCACCCGTCTCAACGGCGTGGTATGTATAATCACGGAACGGCAGAATTGATATGCAAGCTTTTCTGCGTATGCATGATCTTTCACCGATGTTGCGTCCTGAGTGCGTCTCTCCAGTGTCAAGATGTCTAATAATACATATATCCACAAGCTCAGGGTCTCGGGGAATGCCAGTAATCAATTCTCGCTTCAGATTAATTTTGGCATACTTGTCCAATCCAAAGTCCATAGCAATCTATCCTTTGCCTTGAAAGACACTCCTCTGGAAAGTGACGCTCTTATAATGGCACAAGTGTTATGCAAATGAACAGAAGGCTCATGGTGTCGCCCTGAAAGACGGTCCTCTGGAAGGTGATGCTGTTCGATGTCACGCGATAATTGCCAGATGAAATAGTAAATCTAGTTTTCCAAACGAATATAAGTATCTCTATGCAACTCACTGTGTGTGGATGAACCTCCAAGCTTTCCAACAGGCAGATGATAGGTCTACGAGAGGTTGAATTGCAAGCTTTTCAGTGATCTGTGCAGGCTATCGACAGGCCGTGTTGGTACGCTGCTGCATCTTTCTAAATACAACGGTCAATTAGCAGGTTCTCAAAACAGCATGTTACATCTTTTATGAAACCACGTTCTTCGTACGTTTCTCCTTACACAGGCTTCATTTTTCGAACAATCTTGTCGTTCGGAATAGCTGTAAAGATCTTAAACAGCGTGTTCAAACTGGTTCTTGGCCTGTAGCTCTCTGATTTAGAATAGGCATCTCCGACTTTAAATATAAGGCAAAGCCGCGAACCAGGTGTTGATGCGTAGAAATAAACTTCTTGCACCAGAAGTTCTTGATACCAATTGGTCCATCAGCGGAAAAGTTCTTCGTGCCCCTTAGTGCTTTATTCACCGTTTTGGCAGTAATTGATGGAAATTCGTCCTTAGATATTATGAGTTTGTCCAAAAGTTTCTTAGAGCGGATGATACTCGTATTTCTAGTGTTTTCCTTCAATTGCAGTATTTTCGGGTTCTTGTATACCTCTCTCCAAAAGTTTCTATCTCGTGGGGCTTTGGTGAATTTTCGACAGAAATAGGGAGATCGCTGAAGAGGCGCGATGAGTCGGCGAGAGACTCTTGATTCTCTCTGACCCACCCCTTCCTCTTCTGTATACTTCTCCTCGCATCAGATAACACCAGTATTTTATCAACAATTTTCTGCTTAATTGTCAGCAGCTTTGACTTGTTCAGTGCATGATTTTGGGACCACAGTTTGTGGGTAAATTTTTGGACCTCTTACGTGAACGGCTTAGCAGATGTTACGTAGTCAATGATATACTGAACACAGAACGCGTTCTGCCTTGCACATCCAATCTTCTTGTTCAGTTAATGCAAGCATCTTTTGAACATTTGATCCATCGTCAGTTTGAGCCTTCGATTTGAATCAGACAAAGCTGGCGTAGTACCATAAACTCAAAAATTAATGGTCCAGACTTCGGACCCCTCCGAGTTATCCTCACGACGGGAGTCATCATTTTTAGCCAGATTTCGGGTTTTAGGAGAAACCTGGATGTTAATGTTCCTCCTTGTCTGGAAATCGCTATAATCTATCAAGAGTGAGTCTGCGTTTCTTCGTTAGCCTTAATGTAACTTTCTTTTTCTCGCCCGTGGCTGCTTTTTACAAAGGTTAGGGAAGCGCTCTGCGTTCTTTTTTAGTTTTAGAGGGGTAGACAGTTTGATTTCGTAAAACTATTTCGAAACGTGCTGAAGCTTTGGGTGTTTCAGGCACCACAGACTGCGCAAATGCGCCATAAATCTTGTGTGAACAGGAATAATGCTGGCATCGTAGCAGTCCAGCAAGTCATCCTTGAGTCGATTCGTGCACACAAGGATGACTTGCTGGACTGCTACGATTCCAGCGTAATTTCTGTTCACGAAAACTTTATGGCGCGTTTGCACAGTTTGTGGTGCCAGAAATACCCACAGCTTCAGCACGTTTCGCATCAGTCATTGTGAAATAAACACGCCCACCTTTTGAAAAATGGATATGTATGTAAAGCGCTTCCCCAACAGCTGCTCTGGACAATCAAGTTTTAGTTCATGGTGCTACGAACTGAGGATCTACAGTCACACATTAAATATGTCAAAGCTGCTGACAATCAAGCAGCATATTGTTAACAAAGTACGGGTGTTACCTGACGCAAGGGGGAGAATACAGACGAGGGAGAGATGGGTCAGGAAGACTGAACAGTTTCTCGCTAAGCCATCGTGCTTCTGTAGTGATCTCCCTGTTTTCGAAAAAATTTCACCAAAGCCCAACGAGGTAGAGGCTTTTTGGATAGAGGTATACAAGATCCAGAAAACACTGGAGTCAAAAGAAGATACTGATTATATCATACGCTTCAAGGAGTTTTGCGACAACCTCATAACATCTGAGGGGGAATGTCCACCAACCACTGCCTAAGAGGTGAATAAAGCACTTAGGGGAACGAATAATTCTACCGCTGCATAATCAGGTGGTATCAAGAACTTCTGATGGAAGAAGTTTACTTCTACACACCAACATCTGGCCCGCATATTCACCTCATATTTAAAGTCGACGGGATACAAAATCAGTATGGCCGTACTACGCGCGTATTGATTCGAACGATTTGAGCGTGAACAGTATTGAATAAATTATACAGTTCAACAGAACTTTAATCATTTTTTTAATTGAAAATCTGTTATTTTCTAAAAAGCAGTGAATTTCAAATCCACGAAGTACGAACTGCAAATTTCTAAAAGCGATGCTAATCGATATAATATGAGGTTTAATAAACCTCACCTCTGTAATTGCAAAAATGGTAAAAAAAAGTGTGTTTTGGGATGCTCACACGACGTAACTGTGACTATAAATTCATTCCCAAGCGATCCCAGTTTGCGTGATAAATGGCTGAAGGAAATAAACAAACCCAATTTGAAACTGAACTCTGGGTTTGGAGTTTGCAGTAAACATTTTTACAAATAAAATTATGTGAAAGTAAGGGCACACACAGGTATGGTTCACATTTTTTACTAAATTTAAATGTTATATACAAAAAATTTAATTCATATTAAAAAAGTGAATGAGAAATTTAGATTAGAGTAGATTATATTCTATAATTTATCACCTATTTTTTAATGATTGATTACGTTCTGTTAATTGTGATCATATTAGAGCTCAAATTTTTACTTTTTGAAGCGTCGAATGGTCTTTAAATTCTGTATGAAATGAACCCAGAATGAAGTCAATGCGTCCGTTCTTTCGAAGTAGATATTGCACAAGTAGTGTAAATTTCAACGTTTTCGTAAAATTAAAGTAACACCTGAAGTAAGCAAGATTTTTTAATTATAAACCTGAATACAAAAAATATATATCACAGGGCAAGAACTCAAAGTTATAATAAAAAAGTTGGAAAAATTTGAAAACATCTTATCTTTAGGAAAATCATAATAAAACTTAAATTTAAATATTGTTTTTTCTTGCTAATAGAAATTTTCCAGAATTCGAAACTTTCATCTTCCAAATGTTAGAAAAAGGGAATTATCACACTACAATTGGAAATTATCTATACGCCTTTTTTTGGCTGTAGCGCTGTAGCTGAAGTGACCTAATTTTTAACAATATTAACATTAAATTTGCTCTCATGTTCACACAAAAGTAAATAAAATTCTGCACCTAAACAGCCTAAGTTCAAGGCAAAATAAAATGTTTGTTTGATAGAAATTTTTTTTTCTCGTCAAATTTGGATGTTTTTGACAAATTGGGATGTTTTGCTAAATTTTTAAGATACTTTTAGAATTTTTTCCCTAGATTGTGTCTTAGGGTCGAACTTGGTGATAGAAGTAGAAAAAATTTCAAAAATTTACTAAGAGGTATTCCAGTTTTTTGAAAAGATCGAAATTTACCGTTTTTTTTTTTCAATGATTTTTTTTTTTCTCAAATTGACACTTTAACTTCAACTTGGGCTTATTAGACGCAAAATTTTATTATCTTTCCTACGGTTATAAGCGAAAAAAATGCTATGATAATATTATGACAATTAGGAAATTTTTAGCAACAACTCAAGAAATAAACGTGTAGATAATTTCCGCCGGTACTGTACAGTTCTGAATTATAATTGAAGATATTGTAAATAAATATAATTCTCATTCGGAACAGAGAATTTTTGAAAATAAATGTAACGTGACCATGAACAGGGAATTTCATGAAGAATTATAATTTTGACTTTGGGACTGGGGATTCTTGTAAAGAATTATTCCTTTACTGGGAACAGAGAATTTTTGCCATGGAACGGACATTTTGGAAAATTATTTTAATTCTTAATCACATAAATTTCTTGAAATCTTTAAAAATCATTTGAAACTGATCGGGGAAAACTAACAATTTTCCTATTAATTTTTAATAACGTTTTCTTCAATTTATAATTTGCCGTTTTTTGATAGATTTAAAATTATTGAAAATGGACATTTGTAAGTAACTACTTAAAAATTTTTTCTCCAGATCTGCCAATAAAATCAAAGATACTCCATCATGGTGTAATTTTATCAATTACAATCGATCAAGGTTAAAAATTTGAGATCGTAAAGAACAGACTGCCAGAAGTAATTTATAAAAATGAATTGAAGTTAAATGAAAGTGGAAAACGTCAAGGTTACAGAGAACCTCGCGAAGATTTTCGCGAAGCTGCAATATTCAAAGAAAGTATAAAATGTAAAACTAATTTTAAGACGCAAATAGCAGATATAGTCATGCTAAATAATGTGGATATTGCAGTGGAAATCGAAATTGCGTGTGATGAGAATCAAGGAGAAGTAGATAAAGAAACTGTAGCTGAAGAAACGGATAATTCCATCGAAGAGAATCATATTGAACTCTGCAAAAAGTGCACAAATTTGTCACCTTATTTCATAAGCAGATTTGAAGGTAAGCCTAAGAGAATAGCATATCTAACAGGCCTGGAAAATTACGCGAAACTCAAAATGGTCTTAAACACACTTGGATCAAAAGTCCACATAATTTCCGCAAAATCGCCAATTTTAGACACAGAAAATCAATTTCTAACAGTTTTGCGGAAATTGCGACGAAACCTGCCTAACTTTGAATTGGCTTTGCATTTTGAAATATCGGAATCGACTGTGAGAAAGATATTTAATACCGGGATACGATTTATAGCGCTTAAACGGTCCAAAATCGAGACTTGGCCATCCAGAGAATTAATTATTATATGCCCTATAGTTTTCAAAAATATTTTCCTAAGGCTCGAGCAATAGTTGATGGAACAGAAATTCCTATCACCAAATAGCAGCGACCAAAAATTCAATAGGCCAGTTTTAGCACAAGCAAGAACCAAAAGACGCTTAAAGTCTTTTTCAGTGCTGCACCTGGGGGTATAATTTCGCATTGCTCAGAAGCATATCGCGGTTCTACTAGTGATCGACCAGTTGTAGAACTCTCATCACTTCCGAAAATATGCGAAAAAGGTGATGAAATTATAGGCCATAAGGGGTTTGAAGCTCAGGATCTTTTTGTATCAAATGAAGTTTTTGTCACAACACCAACATTTCTGACAGAAAAGAATCAGCTCTCTGGCATGACTATTTTGAGAGACAGAAAATTGTCCAGACACAGAGTGCACATAGAGAGAGTTATTGGTTCAGAGAAAACTTACAACATTTCATAAACTGATTTGAATCAGTATGATGTTATATACGGATCAGAAATTATTAAAATTTGCGTGATGTCAAGTAATTTTCGGGCTTCCGTTTCCGGTACCGAATAGTAAAGTACGCTTCTTTGTTCTGTGCTTTTTTTTTTATTTTGGCGACGAGCGTGGAGGTGTGCTTGAGGTGAAGGGTGGTAAGGCAGGTGAGTGTAGTGAAGGGAGTGTGTGGTAGTGTGGGGAGCTGTTTCGTAAGGTTGAAAGGGTTAAAAGGAAACTTGAAAGTGATCATTTGGAGGTTAGTTCTCGAGGACGGAAAAGTGAGAGGGACGATAGAGGACATTAGATGGGTAAGATAGGGTAGCATGTTTGTTGCGAGGAGTCCAGTAGGGTCCTTGAGAGGGCAGCAGCAGGTAGACAACAAGCCCGGTGCTGATGAGCTCACGGAGGTCGGTGAAACAGTGAGGGGTAAGGGAGATGCCGGAAAGAGTACCGATGATGGCGAGGTACAGTTAACTATGCCAGGGAACTTGGGGTGGGGAGCGAAGGGAGGGGGACCAGCTGACAGTAGGACTCGAGGTAGGCTGTCGAATCGAGAACTGCTTCATAGATCCAGATCAGGTATTTATTATTTATTATTATTTATTTTATTACATTACAGTGCAGTTCGAGACCACTTTTTGACAAATGGTGGCAGGGGAGAGGGTTTACGGATAAAAGCGATGAGGGCGACAAGACGGAAGACAGTAAAAGATCAAGGGAAGAAGAGGGTGATAAGCAGGGAGAAGAGAAGTTGCGGAAAAAGATTTAAAAAAAGTCTCCACCGGAGAGGAATAAGGTAACAGGGAAAATCGATCTAGAGAGTTTGGAAAATCTCATTAAAGGGTTTCGAGAGGAAACGAACCGAAGTTTGAATGGCATGCAAAAGCGTGGGGATAAGGTTTGGGAGGAAATGAGGAAAGTTAAAGAGAAGTGGGAAGAATGGGAGCTGGTGTGGCGGCAAGAATAAGATAAGGTTTGGAAGCACTTGGAGGATATGGAGAAAAAGCGAAGGATGAGTGAGAAAGAGAGAAAATATGATATGGAGAAGTTGGAAGAAAGAGTGAGAAAGCTAGAATGTAAGTCTGAGGATATAAAGAAAGAGGATGAAGGGATAAGAGAAGGAAAAAGAATACAAGAACTGAATGAGAACGTTTCCCTGGAAAATGTGAGAATGAGGAAAAGATTGAGGGTTGGAAAGGAAAATGGAAGTAGAAGAGAAGACGAAACGAAGTAGAAACATAGTGATCAGAGGAATGAAAGTGGATAGTGAGTCAGGAAGAGAAGAAGTGGAAAAGTTGATAGGGGCAATTGGGACAAAAGTGCACGTGGAAGAGGTAAATGGAGTGGGAAGGAAGAATGAAGGTCAATCGCGTATGTATATAGTGAAAGTGAGAAGTTAGGAATAAAAGTTGATATCTTGAGAAAACAGAAAGCCTTAAAGGGGAGGGAAGAAAGGATAGAGGAGGATGTGACGTGGAATGAAAGAAGAAGAAAGTTGATGATGAAGCAGAGAGCATGGAGTGAAAGAGTGAAAGGGAATACGGTATGGATAGGAAAAGACAGGATGTGGATAAATGGGAATGTGTGGATTTGGGATGATGAGAAAGAAAAATTGAGTGGGGTGTATAGGGAGGGTCCATGGCGACGAGGGGAAGAAGCGGAGATTAGGGGTAGAAGGGAGGAGGTCACAGAAACAGTAGAGGGTAAAAGGAAAGTTGAAGGCGGAGAGACGGGGTTTGCACAAAATCAGGGAGGGGACGTAAAGACGAAGGAAGCGAGAAAGGAAGGAAGAAACAAGTGAGAGTAGCGTTTTGGAACGCATCGGGGCTAATGAATAAAGATGAAGGATCCTGGGAAGAGGCGAAGAAAAGGGATGTAGTGATGTTGAATGAAACCTGGGTAGATAAGAAGGATTGGAGGAGGGTGAAGAGGAAGTTACCCAAGGGTTATATGTGGCAGATGCAGGAGGCAAAGAAAGAGAAGATAAAGGGGAGAAAGAAAGTGGGTATGGTGTCAGGCGTAAGGAATGAATTGCTGGGAGAAAAGAGAATAGAAATGGGATTTGAGGAAGGTCCATCAAGCTAACACCTCTACAACCGACATTTCCAAATTTCTCTGAAACAGAATTTTGGGCTTTTTTGGGCTGTATTGCCGATTTTTGGGCTCCACTACTTTTCTTGAAAATTCGAATTTGGAGTGGAGATGCTGACTTGACTCAAGCCAGCACTTCCACTATTTGAACATTTTTTTAAATTAAAAATCCAACACGACAGAATTTTGGGCTTTTTTGGGCTCTTGAATTCGCTAACAACCGAGTCGCAATAACAACCCCTACTACCTGCAAAAAAAACTGCAAAAAACAAAGTGCTTAAGAACTTTCAAGATACTTCGGGCTCTCAAATGCACAAAAAAAAATTTTTCAAAACCTCGCCTATGTACAAGGAAACCAACCGCTTAGTAAAAACTCTAACCTGGAAAATACAAAATAGAAGGTAGTGTAGAGCTTTTCTTGGGCTCTCGAATGCTTGAATTTTTTTGATGCAAAAACTACCCCTACAACTAAAAAAACGAAGCAAGCCCCAAACTTTAGAAACTTATTGGTGTTGGTATTTTTGAGGAGCCCAAAAATTAGAGACTCTATTCACACTGTCAAATTCTAAAAAACATTGTTTTTTGACACTGTCGTATCTACTAGATGTCAAGGGGTTGCATTTCAACTGTGAGGGTTGGAGCCCAAAAATCGGTGCAAGTATTTTTGAGGATTCCAAAAATCAGAGAATCCATTTTAAATTTCGAAAAAACTTTATTTTTCGAAAAAATCTTATCTGCGTGGTGTCAAGGGGTTGCTTTTCAACTGTAACGGTTGGAACCCAAAAATCAGTGTTGGTATTTTTCAGGCGCCCAAAAATCACAAACCCTGTTTACACTGTACAATTCTAGAAAACATTATTTTTTGACAATGTCATATTTTCGTGTTGTCAAGGGGTTGCTTTATAACTGTAAAGGTTGGAGCCCAGAAGTCAGTGTTGGTATTTTTGAGAAGCCCAAAAATCAGAGACCCTATTTACACAGTGAGATTCCTAAAAACATTTTTTTTTGACAAAGTCATATCCGCGAGGCGTCAATGTGTTGCTTTCTAACTGTAAGGGTTGGAGCCCAAAAATCGGTGTTCGTATGTTTGAGGAGCCCGGAAATCAGAGACCCTATTTACACAGTGAGATTCCTGAAAACATTTTTTTTTTTTTGACAAAGTCATATCCGCGAGGTGTCAATGGGTTGCTTTCTAACTGTAAGGGTTGGAGCCCAAAAATCAGTGTTGGTATTCTTGAGGAGCCCAAAAATCAGGGACCCTATTTGTACTGTAAAATTTTTAAAAACATTTTTTGTTGACAAAGTCATATCTTCGTGGTGTCAAGGGGTTGCTTTCTATCTGCAAGGGCTGGAGCCCAGAAATCGGTGTTCATATTTTTGAGGAGCCCAAAAATCAGAGACCCTATTTACACTATGAAATTCTAAAAAACATTTTTTTTCACAAAGTCATAACCGCGAGGTGTCAATGGGTTGCTTTCCAACTGTAAGGGTTGGAGCCCAAAAATCGGGTTTGGTATTTTTGACGACGCCAAAAATCGGAGATTTGATTCATGCATTGAAATTCTGAAAAAGAGATTATTTTAAAGTAAATTCGTGCTGACGGTAAACAGATTGGTTAGTTAGTAGTGTTTTGGGTTGTTGTGCAGACATAACGGAATGTTTTGAAATGTAAGGTTCGTTTTGCGACCATGCGGTTTTTCGAAATTCAAGATCCGAAGAAATGCCAAGCCTCTAATGAAATTGAATTTTTATTATTTTGTGATTTTATACAGTGTAGGTGCTAGGTTATAGTATGCTAGCACTTTTGACAAGAAAGTCGATTTTTTTTAATGTGGAAGGGCTTACAAATTTGAATTGGGGCAAGAGAAGCCTAAAAAGGTTCAAAATTCTGAGCTATGAAGAATGCCGAAATTATATTGTGGAGTTGCTATTTTA
>JAABKJ010007289.1:0-21095 GCA_011634705.1 Andricus grossulariae
AAACGTCATTTTTATGTACAAAATTCTGAATAAATGGTCTGGAAGAAGTCGATGAAATAAGGTTTTTCCTTAAAAATGCCAAATTATTATTTCCCAGACGTTAAATCAAGAATATCTACATCCCGAAATTTGTTTTCATATGTTCTCATATAATGTTCTTCTTATATAATATTCTTAAACTCACCAAAACAACAAACTCCATACCCATTGGCGCATATTCCATTGGAAATTCCGCTCCGTTGAGAACACTCTAGAGATGAAATACACGTTCCATTTTCGCCACTATTTCCAGTACAGAGATTGTTGTCAAATTTCACCACAGTAAATAAGGGGAGTACTATAACAAAACTTTTCGATTATCGAAAGGAGATAATATGTGAGCGTCCGCATGGAAAGGGCCCTTATGGTCGGTTTTAGTTTAGGAGATATTCGACTTTTTCTAAGTCTTGGTCAAAAGTAGTTAAATTAGCTATTGGCACAATACTCATATGTCTTAGAAGAAACCAGAAGTGGGTATACTTCTTGTTCGAAGAAAAAGTATAAGACGTGCGCTCATGGCACTCGCCAAATTTAGATGCGTCTTTCTTGAAAAGCAGTTTTTTAAAGTTCGAACTTCCAAATTCCCGGGAGACTCGTTTTTTGACCTAAAGAGTTCTTGTTGGGCCTTAAATTCCAGGAATTTATCCGGCAATATGTCCCTATACGTCAGGAGTCTTAAGGGAGGATAAATTTCATGATTTTTACTCACGGGCCTGATGTCTCGTAACTCGTTTCCACCACTACGTGTCCTCACTCAGCACGGAAAACTTCCGTCTCACTCTTACATCTGAGGGAGAAGACGTAGTGGTGGAATCGAGACATATGGCAAGTGAGTCAAAATCATGAAATTTCTCCTCCCTGGAGAGGACTGATATACGTAACTCCATACCGGCCATAAGGGCCCTCTTCATGCGGACGTCCACATATATGCTTAATGCATTAATGCCTTATAAATGCCTAATAAATGACAAAAATACATTAGACATATTGGGCTGTAACCATCTTAAACCTGAGACAAAAATGAGCAACCACATAATAATAGGGTGACCATCCGTCCGGATTTCCCCGGACATGTCCTCATTTTAGGGCTTGTGTGAGTTGTCCTACAGGATTTTTTACTTTGTCCGGGGTTTTGTCCGGATTACTCAAATGATAAATTTTTATTTTTTAATCATCTTTTGGACCTTTTTTTGTACAAAATTTTATCATGCAATGCCATCTAACCATCGACATCATAGTACTGGACCCCTAGCTACGGCCGTCAGAAATGGAATAGGGAATAGAAAGAGAGGGAAAATCGAGAAAGTTGACCTGTTTTTTTCTAAGGAAGATGATCGCTTCTACTCATCTTCCATCTGGTTTTATAGAAAAGGATCAATCTACCAATCGCCATCCTTCCCACGTGAAAAAATTCTACGGAAAGCGTTCTACAGAAATTCCACATGTAAATTCCATACGGAAATTCTACAAACATTTCTACAAACTAATTTTGGACTAAGTTCTACTTCCGATGATGAGCTGCGCTCTCGGAAATCACAATCCAAACATCACACCGTTGCACCAGGTATGCGAACAACATTTGCTAGAATATTATGCTACCCACGTCAAAACCATGCACCTATTGTGGGTTCCTCGAGGACACTATATTGCACCAATGCCCAAGATGTAAAAAACAAATCTTCTTTAGGGAAGTATGGTTTTTACAGTAGCTTAGGGTGCCTGAAGTAAGTTCCTCGAGGACACGAGATTGCACCAATGCCCCAGGTGTGAAAAACACATCTACTCCGGGGAAGTCTGGTTTTACAGTACTGTAGGGTCCCTGGAGTATGTTCCTCGAAGAAACGAGATTGAATCAATGCTCCAGGTGCAAAAAAACAAATCTTCTTCGGGGGAGTTTGGTTTTTACAGTACTTTAGAGTTCCTGGAATAAGTTCTTTGAAGACACGAGATTGAACCAATGTCCCAGGTGTAAAAAACACATCTTCTTTGAGAAAGTCTGGTTTTTATAGTACTAAAGGGTCCCTGAAGTACGTTCCTCGAGGACACGAGATTGAATCAATGCCCCAGGTGTAAAAAACACATCTCCTCCGGGGAAGTCTGGTTTTTACAGTACTTTAGGGTCCCTGGAGCAAGTTCCTCGAAGACATGAGATTGAATCAATGCCCCAGGTGCAAAAAACAAATCTTCCTCGGGGGAGTCTGATTTTTTCAGTACTTTAGCGTCTCTGGAGTGGGTTATTTGAGGACGAGAGATTGAACCGATGCTTCAGGTATAAAAAACACATCTTCTCCGGGGAAGTCTGGTTTTTACAGTACTTTAGGGTCCCAGGAGTAAGTTCCTCGAGGAGACGAGATTGAAACAATGCCCCAGGTGTAAAAAACACCTCTTCTTCGGGAAAGTCTGGTTCTTATATTATTTGAAGGTTCCTGGAGTGGGTTCCTCGAGAACACGAAATTGAACTAATGCCGCAGGCACAAAAACACATCTTCTTCAGGGAAGTCTTGTTTTTACAGTACTTTAGGGTCCCTGGAGTAAGTTCCTCAAGGACACGAGACAGAACCAGATTTTCCCGAAGAAGATGCATTTTGCACACCTGGGGCATTCGATCAATCTCGTGTCCTCGAGGATCCTACTTCTGGCACCCTGAAGCACTGTAAAAATCAGACTTCCCGGCAGAAGTTGTATTTTTTACACCTGGGGCATTGGTTCAATCTCGTGTCCTCGAGAAACCCACTCCAGGCACCTCTAGGTAGTGCAAAAATCAGACTCCCCCGAAGAAGATTGGTTTTTTGCACCTGGGGCATTGATTCAATCTCATTTTTTCGAGGAACTTACTCCAGGGACCCTAAAGTACTGTAAAAATCAGACTTCCACGGAAAAGGTGTGTTTTTTACACCTGGGGCATTCGTTCAATCTCGTGTTTTCGAGGAACATACTCCAGGGACCCTGAAGTACTGTAAACCCCAGACTTCCCCGGAGAAGATATGGTTTTTACACCTGAGGCATTGGTTTCCCAGATAACATTCTGTTAGCACACTGATGGCGTATGCGCACGCTGATCTGCGGATCGACGCGCAGATTGTGCTCTCACCTGATGAGACATATGCGTCATCAATTGCCTGGAATATGTCTAGCAGAATCTGACGCATAATCTGCTACGCATATCGCTAGCAGCTCTGACGCAGAATCTGTTACGCATATCGCTTGCAGAACCAACGCATATCTGCGACAAATATAAAATATTAAAATATATGCAACTTATATGAATGTAAAATAAAGAGCAAGTAATATATTCCAAAAAATTTTTATTTAAATACATAAAAAATATTTTTGAATACAATTTAAGGCATTATATGTGCCTTAAGGGGTTCACATAATTATTACGAGGTTTTTATAAATAAACTCTTGAATACGCAATTATAAATAAACAATTAATACTGTTTTAAGTTTAGGGAACTGAGGGCAACTTTTGCGACATTTCGCTACTTCGACAGATTGCAATGAAAAAATTTTAATCCAATCAATTTTATTCAACTCCAGTTATTAATTTCGACCGAAACTTGAGATAAAAGAAATAAATTTTGTGAAAAGTAATTTTATTCAACCGCAATAACGAAATGAATGAGAGTTTTCTCTCGCTTCCCTGATTCTTATTTAAATGCCAACTGGCAACGAGGTTTACATAAATAAACTCTTAATTACGGAACGAATACTGTTTTAAGTTCAGGGAACCGAGGGAAACTTTTGATATATTTCGTTACTGCGACAGATTGCAATACAAAATTTTAAATTCAATCAATTTAATTCAATTCCAGTTATTAATTTAGTCCAAAACTTGAGATAAAATAAATAAATTTTGTGAAAAGTAATTTGGTCCAACCGCAGTAACGAAATGAAATAGGCGTTTCTCTCGATTCCCTGATTCTTATTTAAATGCCAACTGACAATGAGGTTAGATTTTCGCGCCATGCGACCTGTATGTGACAAACGAAAATGGTTACCTTGAATTCTAATCCGTTTTTCGTGCATAGATCTAAAATCCGGCACTGAAGCATTTAAGATTTTTGCCGTCGAAAGAGCGGCGGTTCCCTGAGTTTTTATTTGCACACACTATTGCACAACCACCAGAAAACCACGCAGCACAAAATGATGCGAAAATATACAAATAAATGAAAACAACGCGACTTGCGAGTTCCCGCGAAATTTAAAAAACTATAATTTTCAAAGAAATCTTTATTTGAGCAGACCAATGAATGTTTTGTAATATTTATATTGATTTGACGAACTTCATTGATTTATTTTTATAATATTCAATACATTCAGGATGGCCTGGGAACATGGAGGAGATCAATAATTTTTTAACAAGGTTGTGTATAAATACCGGTACCGACAAAAAAATGCGCGATATCATTTAAAAAATAACAAAAATTTGGTTATATTTTAAAAATGAATTTTGAAAAAAAAAAATAAAGATAGCAATCGTAATTTTAGAAATTTTGGAGATTTTGCAAATTTTTCGAAACAAGGTGAATTTAAAAAAAAAATTTATACTGCATATTTTATTACATTTCTAGAACATAAAGGAAACTTAAAGTTTTCAAATTTTCAACATTTCAAAAGTTTCAAAAAAATCCCAAATTTTTGTTTCAATATTTCCAAAAATCCACAAAATTGAAAAAAGATTCCATATTGTTTTGAAAATGGTTTATATAACTTTCCAATAACATTTAATTTTATAAGTAATAACAATAATAATAAATAAATATTCGATATATTTGGATAATATAAAAAAACTCTACTAAAAACCATAAAAATTGCGATTTCTACGGCGGCACTATTGGGAGCGGCTGACTGGAATTTCAAAGTCAGCGTAAGAGTGGGGGAAACGCCTCGGCGAGCTCGATCAAGGATAAGGGGAAGCGGTCTTATTCGGAGCGGTCTTATTGAGAGCTTCGACTGTAGTACCTTGTTACATCAAATGACAAGATACAAGCTCTGTGTATAAAAAGGCAGATTATTGTACACAAACTTTGCATGTTTGCACAACTCAGGGGCTGTCTGCAATAACCGGTTATAGAATTTTGTTGGACCCGAGAGCTTGCACAAAAAGGTTTGAAATTTTAGTTTTTCAAACATATAGTGAAATATGAAATTTAACTGGGCATCTTTTCCTCGTGAAATACTTGTCGCACGTGTATTTGTTGAAATAAATAGGAACAGCTGCTAATTTCTTCTACAAAATGGCCTTTTAGCTAATTTGACTGTATTTTATGTACATTTGTACGTGATTTTGTTCAAAACAAGAACTGTGAATCGTTTTATGACTGATGTTCTACTTCACAATGTTACTTTTGGGCAAATACTGCATTTCTTACGAGCAGTTTATCATTACATTTGGAAATGTTCCATTCACGCCATCATGAAGGAAATGGTATACAATTGTCCCCTGATTGCGAATATCCTGGTTCGGTTTCCGAAATCTTGGTCAGTTTTTTTATAAACAATTTAATTCTGTATCAACAACATCTTTCAATCAACAATAATCTTTTTGCTTAAAAATTTAACAGTTTGGTTTAAAATTCATTTCTTTTGTTCAAAATTCGTGTCTTTTATTAAAAAAATGTAAATATATTCAGTTAAACAATCTTGTATTTGGTTAAAAATTCTTCTTTTTCGATGGAAAGTTAATCTTCTCGGTTACACATACAACTACTTGGTTGAATGTTGTACTACTTTGTTAAACATGAATTTGCTGGCTAAAGATAATTCATTTCTGTTTACAATTCATCTCTTTGCTATAAAAGTGAACTACTTTCTTGTAAATTAATCATTTTTTACTTGTCAATTCATCTGTTTGGTTAAAAATTTAACTTTTTGTTTGAAAAATCGTTGTTTTGGTTTGGAACTTTATTTTTTCTAACTGAAAAATTAACTCTGCCACTGCAAGATTTACAAATGTACTTGGAAAATCATCTCATTGGCTGTAAAATTGAGTATTATGCTAAAAATTCTCTTCCTTTGTCGAAATTTAATTTGTTAGCTGAAAATTCAACTATTCCACATATATCCTGAAAAGTTTATCTTTCCTAATTGCAAATTCATCTATTTTGTTGAAATTGCTTTTTTTTAGTAGGACATTCATGCCCCTGAGTTGTGCAAACATGCAAAGTTTGTGTACAATGTAAATAAATCTGTTATTTTTCGGAGGAAATTGAGCGACACAGATTATTGATATCTTGCATGTTTGTATAATCTGCCTTTTTATACAGAGAGCTTGTATATTGTCATTTAATGTAAATTGTACAGTTACACTGAATCGGCTTGAATATTGCATATATGAATTGGGGGGCGAATTGATTATAAGACATTATATTGCTTAAAGTTTTATTTCACAGTCTGCATTTAATGATATCATCCACCGCCAACCATCTACACCCACCCAACCTTTTGGAAATTCACTCGTACATTTGAGTAGGGGCCCCTACTTTTCGTATACGGTGTGTTCGCCCCTGAATGCATGAGTTTTGGTCACAGACGGTGTTTCATTACCTGCAAACTTGAGTCATAACGGGTGGTAGTTTTTTCTTTTCTCGCTTGGAGCTCGGAAATAAAAACTCGAGAAAAATTACTTCCTTACCCACTCCCTCCTTCGCTAAATAGTAGAACACATTACTACAACGATGCTGTCGACGACAATTTCTTTCTTCTAATTTTTGAATCAAAAATATAACTTTTTTCAAAAAAATCGAGCTGTACCGAGAGTCTCTATACTCTTTAGAGTTTGTATACAAAAAATCAGACAAAATGGCTTCACCTTTTGGCCTGAATCCTCTTCTTGCGATTTACACTCGATTTCCAGGGCCCTTAACGTCCAAAGTTTAAATGCGTAGCAATTGCATTTTTGTCGAAATGCCAGTTAATGCGCTTTATTGTATAAAACTCGTTTCGTTTTGATCATTTTTAATATACATAAAATTCGAGGCATTAATGTGATTTGATTTAATGCAATATAGTTAACGCGATTTAATGCTGTTGGCAAAATATTTAATAGAATCAATGCCAGTCAATACGATTTAATTATTTTTCGGACAGAAATGAAATTCGTATACATTTGAAGGCATTGAAATGTCCGTTTTATTTTAATGCCAGTCTGTGCGTCCCATAATCAACTCCTTATTACCCGGCTTCTTGCATCGGCGAGTTACATACATTTCTATAGCGGTAATATAAAATGGTCTTTATAATCTGGACTCAATCTGAGACACTTTAAATTGCAGTCTAATCAAAATATATAGACAATTTATTTTACATTGTAGTATTCTTAAAGGAATTTCAAAGAAGAGTTTCATACAATTTCAGTGTGCTCTTTCAATCTTAATTGTGAATTAAAATTAGTTCCTAAATCGCAAATACTTGTTACTCTCTTTATTTGGATTTGATTTATTTCATACACGGAGAAACTTCTGGTTGTATAATGTAACATTATAATATTAATTTTTACCATCAGATAATATGAAGGCAGGATACAGCGTCACTATTTCAAGAATTACTATTGTGAATATTAAACTGTGAAGTAACTTAGTTTATTAGCATATAATAATAAATGATTGAACAATTGTACTTATAATCCAAGAAAGTTTCTATAATCTCCAGGAAGGACTGTGAATTTCACAAAACACTATAGAAAAGACATTCTTCCTATGTTCGTTCTACGTATTTCAAATTTTTCCTATATTGCACCTTTCCATTGAGAATAATAATAATTCATCTAAACTATTTTGCAACTAATAATATTTAAAGTGCTAGTTATTATAACTATGGCTTTATCATTCAATTTGTAAATATCGGTTTTGCCAAACTTCAATTACTATCAAAATATTAGTCTTACCAACTCTAAATGGCAATTACTAAGTTTGAAGTATATTTATAATTGATATGGAAAAAGTAATTCTTCGTATCGCTGTGAACATTAATACGATTTTCTCGACTATATCCTAGATTTCCATCAAACTCTTTTCAAAATGAATATTATAATGCCAAGTTTTACAAGCAATAGTTTCTTCGTGTAGTTATAAATGATCGGATTCGTAGATCTTGATCACACTGTAGTTGTACACATTGTTTAACCCGAATGACTCGCTTTAAAATCCTTGTGTCATCGGCATATGATATCATTTTCGTCGAATTCATATCCATCATATCCAATCCAGATATAATGAATAGGATAGGACTCAAATTAAACTTTGACGGACTCCTGATCTTGGCATATAAGCCTCGGATGCATAGCCCGCCAATTGAACAAAGTTTTGCCTATTATTTAGAAAATTCTCGAGAAGTTTAAAGTAAGCTTTGCGGCAGGTTCAGATCACATAGTTTTTTCAATAAAATTCTACACCGAGAGAAAATTCTTACTTTTTTCGTATGATCCCGTCTCACGCTACGTTAGCATGAACTATATCATACTATGATAGTATACATTCTTACTATTTTAGTGTGGACCCTTACTATTTTAGTATGGATCCTTACTAAAATAGGAAGAATGTATACTGTCATAGTATGATATAGCCCATGCTAACGTAGCGTGAGACGAGATCATACGAAAAAAGTAAGGATTTTCTCTCTGTGTATAATAGACCTTATCAAATGCTTCTGAAAAGTCCAAATATATTACATCGACTTGTTCCCTGTTACTTAGCGCATCAGACGTGTATTTCATAAATTCTGCAAGATTCGAGGGGTACATAACTACGAATTTTGGTGTACAAATGTTTTCAAGTGTTTGCAGGTGATAGCAAGTGATTGCAAGTGAATTCACTAAATTCAAGTGATTGCAAAAAGATGTAAGTGAATGCAGTGATTCCCAGTAATTACAGTGTCAATTCTAAGTGATTGCAGTGATGTCACGGTGATTTTCGAGTGACTGCAGTGATTTCACGGTTAATTCCGAGACATTGCATTGCAGTGATTGCACGGTCAATTGTAAGTGATTTCAGTGATTATATGGTGAATAATGAGAGATTTCGGGTGATTTCAGGTGAATAGAAAGTAATTTCAATTTAAATTGAAGCTATTTCTAATAAATGTAAGTTATTTTAAAATCATTGTAGGAAATAAAGCGATTTAACTCATTCGTGAAGTTTCAACAAAATTTAAGACAACGAATTTTTCGGCGGGTACGCTTGCCCAATATATTATTTTTATTTATTTCAATACACAAATAATCAAATTTTCATGTTAGAATTATTTGTGCCAAATGGAAGCGTATCAGATTTTAATAATATATAAAAATAATATAGATTAAATATTTATTCGAAGACCTATATATTCTAGCCTACAAATTTGTTTAGACTGGCGCAATTATGGAACGAATGGGACATATAGCAGAATTTGTTCATATGAAACATTTAATCTTTATATTAGAAAGCTGCTCAAGAAGTTAATTGAAAAAGTTAACAAGCATACGAAAATCAAATTTATTCAGATGTATACATATATAACTTATTTTTATAATAATAGATACTAATATAGAAAATATTATCAAATGTACGTTGTACATACACGTATATAAACGAGCGGAGCCTCTGGCGCAACAGACGACAATTAGGCATTTTGAGTTATGACATTACACAGTAGGCCAGGAACCACAAAAAGTGGCCGAAAAAGAACTTGAAAATTTATCTATCCATAACTTTCCATCACAACCAGAACAGTTGTAAGTAAAAAAAAATTTGTTAATTGAACAATTAGGCATTTCGAGTTATGACATTACACAGTAGGCCAGGAACCACAAAAAGTAGCCGAAAAAGAACTTGAAAATTTATCTATCCATAACTTTCCATCACAACCAGAACAGTTGAAAATAAAAAAAAATTTGTTAATTGAACAATTACTATTTTACTGATTTTAGTGCAAAGTTAAGAAACCTATTCAAATTTTTATATGGCTATGCATTATATATCTATTTACTGACATATTTATTAATTTATATGTAATTCGTGAAATTTTTTTCTATATTTATTTATTGATGTTTACGATTTAAAAATACCTGAGATAATTTGAGAATAAATTGTAATATTTCACAGAAAAAACTAAAGTTAAATTTTGTTTCATGTAAGATTCTCGGCTGTTAAAGATTACATGCTATTTGGCGAAAGATTATCCTATGATGGAAAAAAGCTGTCGTCTGCTACGCCCTTATCAGCAATGGGAAAACGACAAAGTATGAATGAATTCGAGCTATAAATCAGGACACCATATATGAAACAACTATTCGCTTGCTTAATTATTATTTGAAAATAATAAGACTTAGAGAAAATACAAGTTAAAATGTGTTGCAGGTAAATTTTGGAACGGTTAAAAATTGAATTTATTTCGGTGAAAGTTTCAGCGAGGTTAGGAGAATAATTCTGATCTAAACTACTTCGCCACACTGCAGTGAGCAAATTTGGGTATGGAACATAGAAATGGCAACAGAAAAGAAAATTAAAATATTGTTTTTACTTATCAATCTCCTCTGAAATTGATTAGACTATTGTGAAAGAACCAGAACTTATTTTATACCGCTAAGCAAAAAGAAACTGACAGCCGGGAATCGCTATTCTGCTCCAATTTAATGAAGTTAAAAGACGGTAGATAGGGCTGGCTGCTAGGGGCAGTAGAATCGTATGGTAAAAGAAGCGCGAAAGATTGAGCGAATTTAAAATGATATAAACCTGAGAGGAATGTGAAATATTGAATTACAATGCGAGCGACTATTAATGTTAAGTGATAGAAAATAAAACAAAACCATATATACAGTACAAGCGTGGGAAGGCCCGTCGGTCTTAGTGATGGTTAAGATGGGTAGCATATAAACGGTTGTAAGATAATTTAAAACTAGATTATGGAAATGCGAAGGACGACCGTAATTTACTAGGATTAGAATTGTAAAACTTTAAGTAAGAAATTCATAGATAATTCAGTGAAACGTGACCTGGTGAACCGTAAACAGCTTAAAATGGTAAATGTGAAAACAAAGAACACTTCGGCATTTCAGGTCTTAGAATTAAGTTGTAAAAGAAAATGAAAAGAAAACTTTAGAAATGAGAAATTTATTTGAAATCTGAGGAAACATTATATAGATTTCAGGAAGAGGCATAAAGTAGAAAATTTTAATAAGAGCCGTACCCACTGCATAGGATTATAGCTATAAAAGCATTAATTAGGCTCGACGATCCCGAAGACAATTTTGTAAGCTGCTAGTTTAGTTTTATGAAATAAGTAGGGGTAAGTAAGGATTTGTAGCCACGAGGGGCGTCATAAACTACCCCCTGGGCGAATGCAGAGATCCAAACATAACCAGATGTAGAGGACGAGGCAAGAAGGCAACTGGAATCGAAAAAGGAAGGGATCAGAGAAAGGATTCTTATTGGTTTGCGCCCTTAGCTCAACCCAAAAATGAAGCCAACTGGACAAAGAGGAAATAAGGTGTGAGTTGGGGACTCTTGGGGACCTACGTGGAGAGGACAGGCGATACCGAGACGATTGCGCTTCGTTCGTCAAAAAAGACAGACAGAATTGTTTCGGTTTCGAAAACGAACACTTGCATCTTCGGCGGATTCCTCGGTTTCATCAAATTTCTTGTTTTCGCGCACTTATAATAATTTATAAGAATTCTATACAAATGAATAAATAACCAATTCTGTTTATTAACTGATTATTTCCAATTCTTTGGTTGATCCTATACTCTTAAATGGCGATCCTTCTTTTCTTTCCTTACTCATATCGCGAAGGTTGGTTTCTCCTTTTGAATTCAGCGATAATGAGGCGAAAGAATATCCAGGCAAGGTTAACAATAGGAAATTATCTTTGATTCGTGTAAAGTTTAACCAGCAAGGTTATTTTTGGTTGCAGCGAATCTTTCACTTGAAATCGATGTAAACTTTATCTTTCGTTTTTTTTGTGTTATCTTTTTGATTTACACACTATAATAATTTATAACAGAGTATCGTCTTTCAATTCATAGTTCCCTGAACGTCTTCCTTTTATAGAATAAAATAAGCCCTGTATGTGTTACGTGATATATATAGTTTAAGCTCAACCTGCTGATTTTTGCTACTTTTGTTATACAACTTAAATATGGCCAAAATTTGATTCCACGTCGAATTTATCTGAAATTTGTCAAGAGGGAGTTTTTGGGGCCCTTAATTCCAAATTTCACATCATAAATTTCAAATTCAAAATAGCGGATCAAATATGGCGGAGAAAATTGCAAAATGTTTACATGTTTTCTTAAAACTTGGAGTAAGGGAGTTTTTGAGGTCTTTGATTTTGAATTTAACGTCAAAAATTACGAAATAAAAATGGCAGATCCAATATGGCCGATCTAATATGGCGGCCAAAATTGAAAAATGTTCATATATTCGTCTGAAGCGTGGTATAAGGGATTTTTTGGGGTCGCTGATTTCGAATTTGACGGCAAAAATTACAAATTCGAAATAGCCGATCCAACATGGCACTCATATTATCAAACATTTTCCCAAATTCATATGAAAGTCGGTAGAAGGGGGTTCCTGGGGTTGCTGATTTCGAGCATAACATCAAAATAGAAAAACTAACAATGCCGGGTCTAATATTGCGGCTGTAATAAAGAAACTTTTTCGGAATTTCATGAAACTTCATACAAGTACTTTTGGAAGGTCGCTGAATACAACATGTTGAGGGTATATTCTGGAGAATCTGTAGTTTCGTGAATTTAACCATTATTAATTGTTTGCTAGGAGAAAACCTGTTGTTGCCTTAAAAAATAAGCATTGTCATCGTGTCTGTTTTGTTTTGAACCACGTTAATATAATTTTCACGCAAATAGAATTATTAGGTTGGAAGATTATGTGAAGTTAGTCGCATAAGGATAATTTTTGCTGCAAAAGAATTCCTGCTGTGACAGATGAAAATACTCTTCACCTCAAGTTTAAGAGGACATTCCATTTATGTGAAGGAACATCCTCTTGTTGCAAGAGGATATTTCTCTGATTGCTTAGCAGCGACAGCAGTATTACAGCCGTTTCATGTAATTCTAAAATTTTTTCTTTATTACCTCCGTTATATTGAATCTGCCATTGTCAGTTAAATTCGTAATCAACTACCACAAAAACTCTCTTATACTAAGTTTTGGACAAACATATGGACACTTTTCAATTTTGGCCGCCATATTAGATCCCAGTGGGCACAAAATTTGATGACGTCTTAACGACATCATTACGACATCTTTACGACAACTCCTTGGCATCCTATGTCCATGTAGTTAAGATGTCCTTACGATATCGAAAAGACATCGTCAGATCGTACGACGTCTTTACGATATCGTAAAGACATATCAATGACATGGACATTGGATGTCGTGAAGATGTCGTAACGATATCGGAAAGACGTCGTCAAATTTTATGCCCACTGAGATCCGCCTATTGGATTTGCCATTTTTAATTTGTAATTTATGACGGTCAATTCGAAATCAGCGACCCTAAAAACCCCCTTATACCAAGTTTGAGACAAATATATGGAAATTTTGCAATTTTGGCCGCTATATTAGATCCGCCGTATTGAATTTGACGTGAAATCGAATTTTGGCCACTTTTTATGGTTCCTGAACCACCTTGCGTCAGTTGGCAAGATGTCTGCACGCCTAGGGCCAAGCAATAATACCAATTGCATGGGGCGATACTTTATTTTTCTGATTCCTTACAATTCCTTGCATTGAATTCGGACAATTCATAATATACACACATAGTATATAAGGTATAAACTTACTTAATCGATTTTTTTAAGTAAAGATTTGAAACGGAAATTTATTCCTCTTCGTGAGAAAATTTATGTGATTGCACTTCATTTTACGTGATTGCAGGGTGAATTCACGTGATTGCAGAATAATTACACTTAATTGTACGTGATTGCAGGGTGAATTCAAGTGATTACAGAGTTATTGCACTTGATTTCACTTGATTTCATGGTGAATTCAGATGACTGCAGAGTCATTGCAGGTGACTGTAAGTGCTTGCAAGTGATTGTAAGTAATTTTAAGTGATTTCTAGAGATTGTAAGTGATTTCACGGTAATGTCCAGTGATTGCAAGGTGATTCCAAAGTTATCGCAATAACGTTTGTACACTGCTTGCAAGAGTTATACATTAACCCCTTGGAAAGATTAATTACAGTCTATCTCAGTGGCACAAATCCGTGCTGCAAACGGATCAGGGTAGGCTTCAGATATGACATAATTACATCGGCAATACATATCTCAAATATTGTATAGAAGTTATTGACGATAGCTCTAGGCCGATAATTACTTACATCTGATCTATCACCACCCTTAAATAGTGGGCAGGCACGGGTTCCTTTTAATATCTTTGGGTGAGCTTCGCAATTCAGGACGAGAATAAATACATGACCTTGTTGTTCAATTATCACCAGATAATAATTGTTTACAATAGAACTCGGAATCATATCACTTCCAGCGATTTGTTTATTCGATGGGCTTTTTATGGTACCCTCTACTTGCGATGGAACAATTAGCATTTTATTGACAAATAGATCATGACCTATTCCTTTATACAAAATTTGATTTATTACAGTCATAGCCCCCTCCCCCCGCCACCGGTATTTTAGTTTCATTTTTTATTTTTGCAGTTCTATTCCAGACTTTTCGTAAATCATCTTTTATACGATGTTTTGGATACGATGCAGTTGTTTTCATGACCTGTTAGGCGTCATCTAACGCAAATAAATTTGTAGCGACACTGTTTCTTGACAAGATGATCTCTATAACCGTTTCAATACAAAACGACGGGTGGAATATAAATCTCGACTGCAAAAATAGCACTATAGGTAGACACTTCACATGGGAAGCTCATTTCCTCAAAGGGATGTTGAATGGTTTTTGACGGCCTTGCTATTTCATTATTGTGACTGTTTCTCGTGAATTCGCTTTCATGCCCAGTTGGAGAGGCGGCAAAAGAGATTCTCCTCCACCCTGTTACGCTCGTAAATCTGCATTACCACGGCATCTTCCCGGATTCGGCAAAGTTTTGTACTCTTCAGGTACATGGCCTCGAAAAACAAACCTTAATTAGCTAGTAAATTAATGTATTGCAATATCGACCTATTGTTACTTTCCGGTCTTCAATTTGAACTTCAAGCAGCATCTCAAGGGCCAAACTTTAATTATTTGTAACAGTTTGAATTACAGGTTTCTCCTGATAAGCACCACAGAGAAAACTTCCTTTCTATGGACGATCACGACGGACTACATCATACGTTAACCGTTAACTGACTTAGAAACTTGAGCCCGCTAGTGCCGTTCGTGGGGCGACGTACGTCGATCTAGTTGAAGTAACGAATGCAGGACCGATGGACGTCGTTACAAGAAGTAGTGAAGAACAATTCTCACATACAATTTGAAAGTCGAAACGATTGAAAATTACCTAAAAATTGGGCAAGCATTCTTTATTGTCAACAAGACGGAAGATACTGAAAAGAAAGCTAAGATTTTTTAAGAACTCATTGATTAAATAAAAAAGCATTAGGGCCCTAAAAAAGTGAAGGTTCCAGCTCGCTACAGATTCTATAATCGATCACAAAAGCCAGCAGAATCTGTAAACGAAACCAACCAAGGATGATAGCTTTTTGCATCCATCTCGCAAGTGGCTTGGCATATTTTTGGAACACGGGAATGGCTTTAAGGTTACCAACCAGTGATACTTCCGCACCTCCAAGAGCACCGATCAAAAGGACAATTACTTTAACCGAATATTGTAAGTACAGTCGTCGCAACTCCCTTTTAAGGTCTTGATACCTCTCCACCTTTTCCTTCGCCTTGGCAGTCGTGTTGTAGTCGGCCGGAGCCGAGAATTCGATCACGAATATGGTTCGTCTCTCAAAGTCTTGGAGAACAATGTCAGGTCTCGAAAGTGCAACGGAGACTGCTATCCGAAAATCGTAGTCCCAGAAAATTTGGCACTTCTCATTTTAGACAAGTGCCTCTATCTCCCTTGGAGCGTTCGGCAGGGCAGGGCAGGGTCGCGGCCAACACCGTAAGAGCGACAAAGATGGTAATAAAGCACTCTCAGGGCCGCATTGTGTCTGTAGATATACGTCGTTTCTGCGTGGGTGGGACACCCCGATAGTATGTGTTCTAGATATATATATACTTATATATTTCTGTACGAAAAAAGTCAGTTTTGTTGTCATTCTTATACCGTAGGGTCAATTTAATAGTATAGTCAGAGGGCTTTACAAGTAAAGGTGTTAACTTTTGAACGTTCACAGTAAAAAGTGAACCTTAAAGTCTGCTCATATATCGACGGAGTTTAAAGTGTGACCAAAAGAAGAACGGGAGCACGGAAAGTCAGCATCTGTCGGAAAACTGAAAGTTCGGCGCTCGCTTTGCGGAAAAAAAGTCCGTCATGTTTTGTTTGTAAAGTCAAATGTATAATGTGAAGATGCAGTAAGCTGAAGACGGACAGTCTGTCGATTAAGATGACTTTACGTCTGAAGCACGTAAACAAAATTGGAGGTTATAGGTGCAGCGCCATAACAGAGATAAGAGGGTCGAAGTAAAAAATTACATTATAAATTATCATCATATTATCAATACTCGTACAGTCCATATAATTTTAACTGAAAGAGTTTTACAGTGAACACTCGTTAACCCTCAGATTATCACTTGCAGAAACTGTGCGGTCCTGGCAAAAATATACAGAGCCTATGATACACTATTATTTCCCCGATAGCACGATATTTTTACCCGAACTCCCAACTTTCCAGTGATTGCTGTTTCGCGTTAAGGAGAGTAACTGAATTTTAAAATTACCATAATTTTCACGTAGCATCACTGTTCGTATCTTTTTTTTAAACAAACACTGCATAAAGTATTTGAGCGAGTTCCGCTCGCATCAAATAAAATTCATCTCTGTTATAACGTACTTTCTGGTATTTCATAGTTACAATACAAGATTTTGGTCAATCATGCGGCTTTTACATTCATTTCCGACCTTAAATCACCATCTGCCAAGACAGGCCGACTTTACGTACACCTCAATATCATAAATCAAGTTACTTAGTGAATTTAAGGCCATCCCAAAAGTAAGTTCAATTCAATTTTAAGTTTAACTTTTTACTGTGTTACGGTCAAGGTACAATCGCAATAATACAATATAGTACAATATAGTTCAAGTTGAATCTAAATTTCAAGTAAGTATTGCACATTTGAAGGTGTTGCTCAACCTAAGTTTTGCTGAATACATGTGCAAAACCTATATTGAAAAAAAAATGTATCCAAATCCTTAAAAGTTGTATGCTTTACATAACACAAATAAAATCTGAATCATGTGCGTAGTTAAGAAATAATAATACATCTTGTTATGCATAGCCGAAATGTCTAGAGAGCTGACTAAAAATTATTCTTAAGATTTCCTAAGTAATAATCCTAGCACGTTTCTGCGTAACGAAAGACACTTTCTTATCACGCGCGTGAGTTTTTATTGATGGGGTAAAATTTACTGAAGTATCTGAGTTAGTGGAAACTATATTTATCGCTGTCTGTGCTGCAGTAGGAACTGCATTTATCTTAGTTTTTGAAGTAGTAGGAGTTACATTTGTCGCAGTCTTTTCCTTCGTATTAATTGACATATGATTAACAATGTCGTCCCGAAGGAAATACGCAGGCTTTTTATTTTCTACTGCTACATGACATTGCGATCCATTAACGTCGAATTCGAAGCCACGATCAGCAGTACGATTAATAACTTTGTGTGGACCGGTGTACGGAAGTTGAAGTGATCTTTTGCTTGCTCCTACTCGGAGAAAAGCGTGTTAGCATGTATAAAATTGCTGTTTTTTGTAGTGACGTCCGACCGGTACTGGTTTGAACGATCGCATGTATTCGCGAAACTCTTCCAAAAAAATTTGAGGATTTGGAATTCCGCAGGAGACGAGCCAGCGCTCAATAATGCCATTTGATGATGTGTGGTAAGCCGTGGTTCGGATTCTTTGGAAACCGGCAAGTTAAAATAATGCCATAAAAAGCTTCGATTCAAATTGACTGCCCTGATCAGTTGTCAAGGTTTCGGGAGCTCCGCAGTGACAAATCCAACGGTCTACGAAAGCTCGACACAGTATCAGGGCTTCGATATTTTTAAAAAGCACAGCTTCGGGCTATCTTGGAAGACGGTCTATTATGATACGACAATATCTGCATCCCTTGCTATCGGGAAGTGGACCATTGGATGGCTTCACACAATTTGGTGATGTATACCGCTTCCCTGAGAGATGCGGGAATGTACTCGAGGGAGGTTCCCATGCCGGCGTCCGATGCGTCGGTAACGACAAGTGTTTCGGGATCGATAACCAAGTGTGAAAGAAGAGTTGCCTTGATCAGATCCTGCTTGACCTTCTTAAGCGCCTCTTCAGCTTCCTGAGTCCAGGTGACTTTTCTCTTATTGTTTTTACGCGGTTCGCCAACATAACAATGCAAGGGTGCCTGAACGTCGGCAGCATGCTGAAAGCTACCTCGGCAGAAGTTTGTCAAGCCAAGAAATCGGCCAAGTTCCAGAACCATGCGTCGTTTTGTGAACTGTGCAATGGCACAGAAATCCTTGAGACGCTGGAAGACAATTCTCAGATGTTCAGCATGATCCTCGTGACTCGAAAACGCGATGAGAATATCGTTAACATACGCATAAACGAAGTTAAGATCTCCCAAAGCTAGAAACATGTACCGCTGGAACGATTGACCGGCGTTTCTAAGGCCGAAGGTCATGACGATGTACTTGCATAAGCCAAATAGTGTAATCATGGCTGTTTTATGAATATCATCGGGAGTAATCGGTATTTATTGATAAGCCATCGCGAGATGGAGATCATAAAACACCGATTTTCCATGCAAATGAGCCGAGGAATCATTTATATGCAGAACTGCGTATTTAACAGGAATTGTCACGGCGTTGAGCCGACGAAGATCACTGCAGATTCTCAAATCGCCATACTTTTCCCGTGTCATACGTATGGGTGATGTCCAAGGACTGCTTGATGGTCGACAAATACCTTTTTGTAGCATTTCAGCGAATATACATTTTGCAACTACCAGCTGGTCTGTAGACAAACGTCTGGCACGCTCGAAGGTGGGAAGACCTGTGGTAAGGGTGTGGTGTTGTACATCGGGTACCACGCCCACGGGCGACCGAGAGACCTTGTTACTTCCGGAAATGCAGCCAAATTGTTGAATAATTTTGAGACCGAGCTAGAGCGCTCACCCCGAAATTTCCACGTTTTTTAGAAAACCAGCAGTTCTTCACCGAACGTGGAAATTCGTGAGTCATTTGCTGCGAATAAAAAATATTTAAATAGAATATTTATATGATAATAATATTTATATAAGATTTATTTTTAAAATACAAATATTTTTTAGTTATTAAGTAAAATTTATTTATATTCAAAAAATATAAAACAAATTAAAATTTTCATTTAAAAAAAATATCTTCGATAGGTTGTTTTTTAATTTTTCTTCTGACCGGCAATGGAGAAAGATCCGAACCTGTATCGAACAGGAAAACGATGCCGGTGTTGCGATCGCGAACATGGAGAGGTTTGGAAATTGTTTTGCCTGAACCGACGGTCTCCATGTGGGAAGGCTCCCCTAGTTGTCCGAATTCGGTTTGCGAACCCAAGAGTAAGGAACCTTGTAGCATTTGGCTTTATTACCAAATCTCTTATGATAGAAAAAGAGCCTTTCTTCGTTTTTGCTTCGAGACTGCTCGCGATTGTTCCGTTTCTGCGAACTCGAACGTGATTGGCTTCTTGATCGATTGGGTTTGGATTTCGGGGGTTGACTTTTCAATTTTTTCATTTCTTGAAATAACCAATCCATTTAAGCTTCCAGACTTTCCGGAGAAGTTTCTTCAGTGACGCAGAGCAGTTAAGTTAAGACGTAGGCAGTGTTAGGACAACTGCTACGATATTGTCTGTCAAGCGAGCCAAAATTTGCAAATCAGCATTGTCGTTACTCGCGAGGATTGCTGTAACGTGTTTCGGTAGGTTATCCATAAAAATTGTTTTTATAATATCGTCGGTGCAACCTTCGTCGCTATAACTGTGCAATCGGTTTAAGAGAATGGAAAGTTTGCCTTGAAAAGATACTTCGCCCTTAAGAAGCCGACGAAGACAAGTCTCATTAGATTCAGCGAATCCCCATATGATTCGATTTTTAATCTGCGTGCAATTGTTCGCATGAGCCAGCATAACCGTAATGATATCTTCCACATGCACAATAACATCGCCGTCAAGTTGTGTGTTGAAGCAATCAGTTTTCGTTTAATTGCTCAAGACCCCTGAGGAGATATTGAACCAGATTTGCCTGATCGCTCGCTGCAAAATACATTATGTTCTGATTCGCGTTAAATGGTATGAATAAATAAATCGCTATAAATGCAATGCAAAAACCAATAATGAAAATCTCATAAACACTGATGCGATAAAATCTAGAAAAGAATGTCCGTACACCGGATGTCAAGATCTTTTACCTAAACAAAATATTCTCACGTAAGATAATGTTTAAATAGTAAGTAATAATGCGTAATAAACATTTAAGTTGCGAACAACAATGCGCGAAGCGACATTGACCGAACAATCGTAAGTTTGACAGGTTAGGTATTATTATTATGTGAGAGAAGTTTTAGGCTCCAGAATATACGATCATGGTTCCTCAAAGCAACCAATCCCGACGAAACTGGAACATGTACGTCGTCCACTTCTGCTCCTTCTGTCCTAGAAGGTAAGCAAGCGCGGGAAATTTAGGCGAGAAAACATCGTTCAACACTGTTCCTTGGAGTCAGGTATCCAGCCGCGGATGACCTTACGTGGCAGACGGGACAGTTGGAGATGGAAATTTCACCTCTAGATACTTTTTCAGAACTACCAATCTTTGTAGAATGTTATGAGGAACAGTGTTGTGGGACCAGATGAAGTGATCCCAGAAGAACAGCCTTTTGCATCCGGTTCGCGATGGAGTGAGCCTGACGCTGGCAAGCC
>JAABKJ010007290.1:0-21094 GCA_011634705.1 Andricus grossulariae
TATTTTTTAAGATTGAAAAATATACTCGCCCTTTCTGAAAACTAAAAATAACAAATTTTTACATCCTCTTTGAGTGAGCAGGTTTGCCTATTATATATATATTTTCTTTCCTTGTGTCATCTTTCATAACATTAAATTTTTTTATTTCAAGTGTTATTTGTGACGAATAAAACACAAAATACGCGTCCTATCAAAAAGTGGTTAATAACAAATTTGTAGATCTTTTTTAGGTGCACGATTTTTGTATCTTCTTTTTTTTGTAGCTTGCATAGTTTGACCGCCAAATGGAATTTTTAATTTTTCATTATTTTTTGTGCGATCAAAATTTCAATTCTGGATTTTTCGAAAAAATTCAAAAAGTCGTTATAATAGTCTTGTAGGGCTCTCAAAAAGAAACGTTTTTCTACTCGTGACTCTTGTAAAATAAAGAAAAACAAACTGAAAAATGTTTTACTAAAACCTAATTTAAGCTCCAATGTAAGTGTTAAAAAAATTTAACAAATAAATAGTTATTCGAAATTTTCCTGTTGAATTAAAAGTTAGATAAAAAGTTATATATAAAAAATTCCCACCTTCTCGTAACAGTTTCACCACTTTTGCATCTCAAAACTTCCTTATACCTGGAATGTACACATATTCCGATGCTTTTGCTTGCAATTTCCAAAGCAGTGCAAGGTTGACATTCCGCAATGATTTCGTAATTTTCACCCGCTAGACAAGTAGAGTTATTTTCAAAAGCTTCGATAAAGGGTTTACTTGTCGAAGTGTCTGTCCAATGACTTTCAACAATCAAAACCAATATTGTTAACCTACAAAAATTAAACGTTGCCATAATGTTTTTGAAATTTCATTTTAAATATTTCCATACATAAATCAAGAATACTTGATAAAAAAAAGTGTACTGTTTAGAATAATAATGCAATATTTGATCAATAATTTCCCAGTGAAAATAATATACTTGATTAAACTTACCCTCCTAATAAGGTGACGAGAAGTAACATACGTTTTTTTGTACAAAATTCGATCATTTCTGTTTCTTATTCACTACGTCCTATCCTCAGCATTACCTACGATTTTTTAAATAAATAATAGGTATTTACAATCACAAGATTATTTTTTTTAAAAATAATTAAAGACAATGAATTATTTTGCAGGTTATGTGTTTCGTGCACGCACGACTGCACGAACGAAATGTCATCACATGCGCATGCGCAGCTTTATAATGATCGATTACTCGAAAAACAAATAAGTTTAAAAAAATGATATTTTTTTTATTCTGTAAACTGCTGTGAAATATCCAATTATTTTACCATCCTTACATAATTATAAAATTTTGTCTTTTCATCCAGCGAAAATAGATGAAAAGTTTAAAGGAAATTACTCTAAAAAAAATTATAAAATATCGAAAGGTATCGATAAGTGAATCGATTTATTAAAAGAATAAATAAAAAAGGAGGTGGTACACGTCCAGAGACGTCCAGGTTATGTGCGCGTGTGAAAGACAGCGAGCAATTTGGGATTTTTTATTTAATCTTTGATAAAAAATTCAATTTCGTCATTTCTGAGATTTGCGAAGTATTTTTTTTTTGTAAGAAGTTTTTTAAACCTGTGATTATAACAATAACCTAACAGGTAGAAAAAGACAATTGGTTTCACCATGGCACAAATTGGTAACGTGGTATGTAAATTAATAATTCTTTATAAACGTTTTGTTACTATTTCCAATTTAAGACAACAATAGTTTTTTCTAATTTCAGACGGACATTTAGGTTTGAAGAATTTTTTAGATGTACACTTGCTTTATTAAGATTTTATAGAACGTTCTTTCAGAGGTTAAGAAAACTTTCTTTTGTTCTTCATTTTTAAAAGCCGGTTTCATTCAGTTCTTATTATCATATTTGACGTTAAAAATGCTCAAAAGTTGTATTTTTAGAAGGAAATAATTCTTCAAATTGGTCAAGTATTTTACGAAGGCAAAACAATTTATAAATACGATCAAATAAGTTTGTGAAATTAATTTTGATTTATGAAAGCATATTTTCTAAAAATTTATCAATTTACCATTCTAGTCAGCTGAGCAGTTGATGGCTGGTTCCAGTGTTCTGTCCAGACCTGCAGACGAATTTGGCAATGATGTGAGTAAAAAATAAACTAGTAAATCAGAAATAATTAATTGCAAACAGCAGATATTTCAGGGTGTCTAGCGAAATTTTGTACTCAAATTCTCGAATTTCCTGGATCGAAATTAACGTTTTTCCTTCTTTGTTTTTGAGCTATATATGTGTTTTAATTTCGTACCTCATTATTTGTTAAAAATCTACTAAAAAGATACTAGAAAATTGTACAAAATTAATATTCTTTCATATGAATAACTTGAAATTAAAAGACAAAACTTATGAAGTTTAACACGTATTTCCCATAAGAAAAAAGACTTTTCCAATACATAAAATACTACTAACTGCTGATAATTATATGTTTGCATATATTGTTTGAACGATTTATTATTGTTTTTAGCAATTTTGTCTTGCAACGGTTTTTTGCGAATTTTTCAACTTTTCAGTTAGAGCGAAGCAATAATCAATGAAATTAAACAGAAATAATTGTTTAAACTATCTCTTAATTTTTATAATAATATTCTCTTAGAATAATGCTAGCAAGTTGCAGTTTTTGAAAAATTTTCCACTTTTGTCCACTATTCAATTAGAGTGAGGTAATTAGTTCAAGATAAACAACATAATTGTTTAAACAATTTATTATTATTCCAAATATTCTCTATGAATAATGTTATAAAGTTGCGTTTTTTCTGAAATTTTCAACTTTTTGCCCATTTTCACTTAAGGCGAATGTTGAATTAATGCAATTTAACAAAAATAAATGTTTAAATAATTTATTATTGTTTATAAATGTCTTAATGATTGATAGTTACGGTTTTTTCTGAAATTTTTAATTTTTTGTCCACTTTTCACTAAGTGAGGTAATAATTAATGCAAGCTTACAAATATAATTGTTTAAACAATTTATTATTATTTATAACTATCTTGTCTTAGGTAATTGCAAGAAATTTGCAGTTTTTTTCTGAAATTATTAACTTTGTTTTGGCTTTTTAGTTATAAACCAATAATAAACATTAGAAAGAATCATTTTTTAAACAATCTCTTTCTTTTTTGTGATTATTATTTTCTGAAAGGAAACAGATATTTCAAATATTCTTCAAATTTACTATATGGATCATATTAAATGCAAATTTTCCTTGAAGTAGTTACTGAGAGCCTTTTTGTTTCATATATATAATATCAAATATTAATATTTATTATTTGCACCTAACTAAAAAGTCAAGGAAAAGGTGAAAATTTCAGAAAAACCCGCGAATTTCTAGCATTACTATAAAAGAAGATAGTTATGAACATTAATATATTGCTTAAACCATTATGTTTGTTCATTTCATTAATTATTGTCTCACTAAGTAAAAAGTGGAGAAAAAGTAAAAAATTGTAGGAATAACCGCAACTATCTAGCATTACTATAGGAGAAGATAGTTATAAACAATAATAATTTGTGTAAACAATTATGTTTGTTAGGGGTGTGCAGAAAAAAATATAACCCGACCCGACCCACGCGGGTTGGGTCGGTATTTACGAATTTTATAATAATTATTACATAAACTGCAATGAAATAAATTTTACTAAATTGGGATGATGTTACGCATCTTACAAGCGTTTATTTGACTTGCTCCGTGGGTATGTGTGTATGTCAGGGTCAAATTTTGCATTTCAATTTTGACACATTTCCGCATAAACAATCGGCAGTCATGCGCTTTGGAGTTCCAATCTTAGGCGGTCATGATCTTTTTTGCATCTTCTGGGTTTAGCAGGAAAAAATGACGACGACGGAGGGACGGAAGTACACTTGACCGAAACTATAACATTTTCAACCCGGGGCTACGAGAACCGTAAAAAAGGCTATAGTTCGGTCAATCTTATATTTACGAAGCTTTTCAGGGTTTTATATTGATTGTGAATTTATTGCGCGTTTGCAGGTTGATTGCGGAGTGTGCGGGCTGAATACGGGTTTGTCGGGTTGATTGCGGGTCTGCGGGCCCACACTTAAAGCCGACCCAGTCCGCACGAATAATTATTTCTGTTAAATTTAATTAAGTATTCCCTCATTCTTGTTGAAAAGTTGAAAATTTCGGAGAAAACCTCGACTTTCTTACTCTATTCTGAAAGAAAATCGCTATAAATAATAATAAATGATTTAAACAATTTATTTAAACATCTAATTATCAATAGAAAATAATACTTTATGTATTAGAAACCATTTGTATTTTTTCTTTAAACCAGAAATTCGCAAAACCCAATTTTTCACTTATGGGTTTTTTTGGGACCCTATAAAACAGATTTATGGGGGTGATATTTAAAAAGTAATTTTTGATTCGTATTCTATGCCTAATTATGAAGAGAAATGTCGTGTTTCAAGTCGATTCACCTAATATTGACAATTCTGAATAAAATTTACAAAAACGTCTTTTTCCTTATGAGAAATACGTGTTCTTTAGACGGCCGGGGTTAAAAGTACCCAAATTTGTGTCTTGTATCATATATTGACTGTATACAAAGTTCATATCATAGGTCGAGCCGATATATCGGTTTACCGGCAGGATAAGGCAAAGAACAAATTTTTGACTATACATTTTTTGGATATTCCCGAAACTCGGTGAAAACATGACCCCTTGGGTTTTTGGGGTCGCTGATCACGAATCTGGTGCCAGATTTTAAAAATTCACGCCAGGGGGCCCCAACCCCCCTCCCAAAATTCCTAAGTTTTTCGATAATCCCGAAACTCGCTGAAAACATGACCCCGGGGGTTTTTAGGACGCTGATCATAATTCTGGGGTCAGATTTGAAAAATGCACGTCAGGGGTCCACCAAATCTCCCCCAAATGCCTCAATCTTTTGATATTCCTGAAACTCGGTGAAAATGTGACCCCTGGGATTTTCGGGGTCGCTGATCACGAATCTGGGGTCAAGATCAATGACCCCCCAAACCCCCGGAGTCATGTTTTCACCCGAGTTTCGGGAATATCGAAAAATTGGGGCACTTGTGGGAGGGGTTGGGGGACCCCTGACGTGAATTTTTCAAATCAGCCCCCAGATTCGTGATCAGCGACCCCTAAAACCCCCGGGGTCATGTCTCCAACAGAAAAATACTGTTTTTTTCCAGAGCCGATATGTCGGCTTTACTTTTATTCACAGGCAGGTCAATGTAAGGAAATTTAAAAACTTTTAATTTTTCAACTAGCGATTGGAAAATAGCATAATCAGCATCTACGAATTTTTCCAATTCCAATTATATATCGCTTGCCTAGAAAAGTTGAAAATTTGAAGGAGTTTAATATCAAGAAAGTTTAGCTCAATATTCAAATTAATACTACTACTTTTAAATTGCGGATTTCAGAATTAAGAAACTGTTAATTTCAAATTTTTCTCCCATTTTCCAACAAAGGACCCCTGAGGGAAGAGTTGGTCTCCCCAAGCTCGCAGGTACCTGACCAGAAAGTAGGTCGTTGGTCAGGCCGGTCAGGGTACCCTGACTTGATCAAGAGCGTGCCGACCACTAAAGGTTAAACTTCGTGGGGCTTGTGGAACCTCGAAATACCATTTAAAAAACACATTAATTTTTGTGTGGATTCGAACAAATTTGGGGCGATATGCATGAAAATTTGAAAAAATAGTTTGGACCACCCTAGTGACCAACGTTCTGATTTATCAGGACATGTTCTGATTTTTTATCGCTGTCCTGATTTTATGATTTTTTGCGCTATGTCCTGATTTGTCATGCCCGATAACGAACATTCGCGATGTTTATTGCGCAGGCCTAAATTTTGTTCACAATTTCTGAGAGCGCAGTCTCATTGTGACTGTGCAATTCAGTTTCAAAACTTAAAATGTGTGGAATTTTAGTAATATTTAAAAAGACCCGAAAACACCAAATTGCCTAAAAAAATTAAAAGTTATGAAAAGTATTTGAAATAGTGAACATATTGTAGGTAAAGATTGTACTGAATTATGAAACAGTTGAAAATTCAACGGGTTCTTTGTTGAAAATTCGTCTTTTTGGGTTTAAAATTGAACTATTTGTCCGAATATTAACTATTTTGTTAAAAATTTGCCTTCTTTGGTTATATTCAACTGTTTCTGATATCAAATTAAAATATTATTTGATTAAAATTTTATTTGGTTAAAATATAAACTATTACATTTTCGTTGAAAATTTAACTACTTAGTTGAAAGTGGAACTACTTTGTTAAAAATTCATATTTTTGTCGGTGATTCATCATTTTAATTTTAAACTCTTTTTTCCCCTTGAAAATCGAACTATTTTGTTAAAAATTCTTTTTTAATTGGTTGAAAATTAATCTTTTCAAGTTAAAAATGCATGTATTTTGTTAAAAATCAATTTCTTTGGTTGAAAATTTAAGTATTTTCTTGAAAATTCTTGTTGCTTTTTTGTCAAAAATTAATTTTTTTAACTGAAAATTTAACTATTCCATTTTTTGTTGAAAATTAATCTTTTTTTTTATTTGAAAATTCGTCTTTTTTGATAGATTAGTTTTTTTTTTATAATTATTTATTTTATTGATTTATGCTTGAAAATTCACCTTTTTGGTCGAAAATTCAACTATTTGATTCAAAATTCATTGTTTTATTTATTGCAGATTAATAATTTATTTTTGGAAATTTATTTATTTGGTTGAAAATTTAATTATGTTGTTAAAAATTCGTTTTTAATTGGTTGAGCATTAATTTTTTAACTAAAAATTTCACTTTTGGTTGAAAATGTATCTTTTTTAGTGGAAAATTCATGTATTTATTTTAAAATTAATTCAGTTCAAAATTAAACTGTTTTTCTGAAAATTCATTTTTTGTTAAAAAATTTTTTTTTTTTAAACTGTAAATATAACTATTCAATTTTTTATTCAAAATTTATCTCCTTTTAGTTGCAAATTCGATTTATAAACGATTTTACAATTTTAAATTATTACGAATTATTTGTTCTAATTGTAAGTTCAGATCTTGGAAGAATCAAAGGAAAAATCAGCACAGTTTTATCAAATATTCGATTTAAGTCGATGGAATATAAGCCCAAGAAAATGTTATGTGCACTTTTACGCAATATTTCTAGAAGTGTGGTTAAAAATATTTCACCTAGTTATGATTTCAAGAAATGAATTGGAAAAACTTCCACTATATATACATTGATTAAAAACAGTATAACAATTACTCAAATAAATACTAAAATGAATAAAAAGTAAAATTTGAAGAAAAAAACTTATAATTAAAAATGTGTCATTACAAATAAATATTTTGGTGTTCACAAAAACATGAAAACAATTTATTGGAAAAATTCATTTTTTCGATCTTTTTGAGTTTTTTATTCTAAAACTAAGAATTTTAAATCATGGTAGCCAGTGGACACGGAAATGAACGGAAACCGGGAAATGACAGTGAATTTACATTTTGACGGGGAATTTTACAAATTTTTAGATGAAAAATCATTGTTTCTAATGCGTAATTCTAAAATCTTTAATTTTAAATGTTTTTAACGTTTTAACGTCCGATTGAAACTTTATAAATTATGTTCTATTTTTAAATAGTTTCAAATTAATAGATTCATAATTAAAAGATTTTATTCAAATTAAAATCCTATGATCAAATATTTATTGTTTCAATCTGAAATATTCCATTTTTGACCCATTGCAGATTAAAAATTTTTAATTAAAAAAAGGACATTTTTCAATATTTAGCAATATGACTGTTTATTTAAAATGATCAATTATAAATCAAATGTTTCAAAACTAAACAATTTGAAACTGAATTGTTTCAGGATCATAATACGATCAGACATTTATTACAACAAAATTTTTCCCAAATGATGTGTTTATAGATAACAAACTTATCGACAAAAATGGCAGAAATGAGGCAGAAAAAAACAGCACAAGAAATTTCTCTGAGTTTTATATCTGATTGGCTGGTAATAAATCGGCGATGCTCAACGCGTTACACGCTTTTACCATTGTGACGTGTAATTTAATAATAATAATAATAATTTTCCGCAAAAAATAAAAATTTCTGTTTAAATTTATGACCACAGAATTCCCGGATCGCTAGACACCCTGTATTTACTATTATTTTTCTTTTCAGTCATCTGTCGAGTTCATGTGGGCCACGAAAGCTTTCGAGCATGCTGAAATTTATTTCAATGTAAGTTATTCTCAATTAATTAAATTTGAATCCAAAATTTCATTTAAAAAAGAAACTGTATATCTAATTACACTTTTTTTTAGATCTTGTGCTCAGTAGATCCAAAACTACTAAGACTGACCCCTCACGACGATCAAATTTACAAAACCTTCCGAGAAACCTTCCCCGACCTTAAAGTGGATGTGATAAACGAGGACGAATTAAAATCTGAAGAACAAAAAAAGATTTGGAGACCCTTCTGCGAACAATTCAAGGGCGTCGTTGAAGACTACAGTTTTGGAACTCTTCTCAGATCAGATTGCAAACTTGATTATTCTGAAACTAACAGTATACTAGTCACTAGAATACAATTCTACGCTATCGAACTAGCGAGAAACCGAGAAGGCCTCAACGATGGAATCCGAGAGAAATTCAAGCCAAAAAAGATCACAACCGATGCGAACAAGTCTTGAAAAAATCAACCAGATCCCTCGACATTTATACTTTTTTTCACTGTAAATCACAACTCCGAATTTCGCACACGTATGTAATATAAGACTCGTATATTTTTTACAATTATTAAAATTAACATTATATACAAACTACTTCTTTTTCTTCTTTGATAGATTGAAAGTAAGTAATGGATTTGATGCCCTCGCTTGGTATTTCGATTTCGCTGCTGTCGCTCCAGAACTTGCAAGATTCCTGTCGAACTTCCTTTTCCGCTTTCCCATACCTACGAGTCTTTTCAGTGAATTTGGCACTAGATATTCGGGAACGTCTTTTAAATGGGGTTGCTGTCTAACGGTATGCAAAGCTTTGTCTTGGCGCAAAGACTGCAAATCCCTAGGATTTTCCTCAAAGTGGCTTTTCAATTTTTCGCAATTGAGGACTTCTTGTTTGATTTCTTTGAGTCGTGCTTCTCGAACTGCTATTCTCGTTACTGCTTTCCACGCATCTTTCGCTCGATAACTGAAATGAAAATTATTTAACATTAGTTATATCCTACAATTTTATTAACTGATTTGAAAAATTGGTAAGAACTTACCGAAATCCTTCAACTTCATCTAGTTTAAATTGATAAGTTTTGAAGAGAGTTTGACGGCCGTATTCCTGTTTCAGTTCATTCTCGACTTGTTCCAACAAAGGTCTTTCTCTAATAGAAACAAAACTAAGGGCAGAACCCTGATTTTTCCCTCTGGCTGTTCGACCTGCCCTATGAATGTAAGAATTCACATCCAGGGGAAAATCGAAGTTTATTACGTTGGAGACAAATTGAAAGTCAATGCCCCGTGCTACTCCAGATTCTTTATCTTTTCTACGCTTTGTTTTCTGTTTAACTACGTGGGGCTGAAATAAAAAAGTTTTGATACAGTTAATATTTAAATTCAATAGGACTCCTACTTCAAATCATAAAAAAGTTTCTATTAAATTTTTTTTTTCGAGGGGTTGATCACTCTTTAAATCTGGTGTACAAGCATTCGTGAAATCTTTGTGACTTCTTTAAAATCTTTCTGAAATATTTGAAATATTTGCGAAATCTTCTGGAATCGTTGAAATCTTTCTGAAATATTTGAAATCTGAGACATCTTCTGAAATACAGTAAACTTCCACTTAGTCGAAACTCCACTTATTTGAACTTGTCGCCTCCCACCATGGTCACGCCCACAGCAGTGGTTGACCAATTGAAAAAAGAGGCCCGAAGAGCGGGAAGCTTTGAATTGAGTATTTTAGCATGACGTCATGGGAATGCAGACTTTCTCGAGAAAATATTCTAAACGTAAAGGGAAGTCATAAATGTACGAATAGTAATATTTCTCAAGTGTAGAATGTATTTTCACAGTCATGTTCCATTCTTTTGTCGATTCACGACCTTCCAGTGTCACGAAATACAAGCAACTTTCCGATATTTGAGGTTAGAGTGCCACTAACCACACATTTCGGAAAGTAGCTTGTATTTCGTGACACTGAAAGCTCGTCGATCGACAAAACAATGGGACATGACTGAGAAAATAGATTTTACACTTGACTAATATTACTAGACAGACCTTATCACTTACCTTTACGTTTAGAATATTTTCTCCAAAAAGGCGTATGCAGTTGCAGTCCCATGTCAAAATGTGTCAACGATGCTAACCTTCCTGACGATTGACATTTCCGCCTATCTTAATGATACACTTTAAAAATATTAATACCTTTACAACTTTTACGTTTAGAATATTTTCCCCAAAAACGCGTGTGCAGTTGCAGTACCATGTACTAACCTTCCTGACGGCTGACATTTCCACCTAGCCTAGCATATCGTCGCGGTACGTCATGCTGCAAAACTCACTATTCCGCTAAATATTTGCGTCGTTTTTTGATTCTGTTATAATGATTTTTAGTTGGCAAATTATTGTACGCCAACAAAAACACTTGCAAGACACTTGAAAAACACGACTTTTTCAACTACGCAAATCGGGGCCGCCTTCCGAGGCGAGAGTGGCAACGGTTGCTCTATTATAGAGAGACGGTCTCTCGTCCCTTGAGTTACTGAGAAACTGCGTGGGCCAGCTATTTATTGATTTCAAATCGACACGCGCTTTTTCGGTACATTTGAAATTTTTAAAATCTTTTAAAATTTTTTTAATCTTTTGAAATATTCGTGACTTTTTTTAAACTTTCTGAAATATTTGAAATCTGCGAAATTTCCTGAAATATTAAAAAAAAATGTAAATGCTTTAAAATCTTCCTGTAATATTTGTGAAATATCTTAAATCTTTTGAAATCTGCAAAAAATGTTGAAATATTTGTGAAATATTTGAAATCTGCGGAATGTCCTGAAATATTTGGAAATCTTTGAGATCTTTCTGAAATATTTTTAATATTTGCAAAACCTTTTGAAATTTTTTAAATCTTTGTGTATTCTTTGAAATCTTTCTGGAATATTTCAAATCTAGGAAATCTTATGAAATCTTTTCAATCTTTGAAAAAATTTTGATATCTTTTGTAAACTTTAAAATTTTCTGAAATATCCGAAATCATCTGAAATATTTAAAATCTGCCCAATCTCCTGAAATATTTCGAAATCTTTTAAATGCTTTGGAACCGAAATCTTTCTGAAATATTTTAAATATCTCTGAAATCTTCTGGAACCTTTGAAACCTTCCAAAATCTCTGTGATTTCTTTTTAATCTTTCTGAAATATGTGTAATATTTGCGAAATCAACTGGAATCTTTGAAATCTTTGTGATTTCTTTATATTCTTTCTGAAATATTTTGAAACCTTTAAAATCTTTCTGAAATATTCGAAGTCTTCTGAAATATTTGAAATCTGCAAAATCTCCTGAAATATTTCGAAACTTTTTAATGCTTTGGAACCTTTGAAATCTTTCTGAAATATTTTGAATATCTCTGAAATCTTCTGGAACCTTTGAAACCTTCCAAAATCTTTGTGATTTCTTTTAAATCTTTCTGCAATATTTTGAAATGTTCGTGAAATATCTGAAATCTTTTGAAATCTGCAAAAAAAATTTGAAATATTTGTGAAATATTTGAAACCTGCGGAATCTCCTGAAATATTTTGAAATCATTTAAATGTTTTGAAATCATTGAAATCTTTCTGAAATATTTTAAATATTTGCAAAATCTTTTGGAATTTTTAAAATCTTTATGATTTCTTTGAAATCTTTCTGAAATATTTCAAATCTGGGGAATATTCTGAAATCTTTTGCAATCTTTAAAAAAAATTTTGTATCTTTTGGAAACTTTGAAATTTTCTGAAATATTTCCAATCTGGGAAATCTTCTGAAACATTTTGAAATCCTTTATAAATGTTTCGGAATCATTGAAAAATTTTTTATATCTTTTGGAAACTTTGAAATCTTTCTGGAATATTCGAAATCTTCTGAAATATTTGAGATATTCCAAATCTCCTGAAATATTTGGAAATCTTTTAAATGTTTTGGAACCTTTGAAATCTTTCTGAAATATTTTTAATATTTACGAAATCTTCTGGAATCTTTAAAATCTGTCTAAAATGTTTTAAAAGCTTTCTGAAATATTTGTGAAATCTTCTGGAATCTTTGAAATCTTCTGAAATCTGAAAAAAAATTAAAATCTGCGAAATCTTCAAAAATGTTTTGAAATATTTCAAATTTTTTGGAATCTTTGAAATATTTGTGAAATCTTTTGAACTTTTTTAAATATTTAGGAATCTGAAATCATTTTGAAATCTTTGTGAAATCTTTATGGCTTCTTTGTATTCTTTCTGAAATATTTGAAATTTTCGGAAATCTTTTAAATATTTTTGATTCTTTGATATATTTATAAAATCTTTTGAAGAAATCTGCGAAAACTTCTGAAATATTTGAAATCTTCTGAAATCTTTGTAAAATCTCTTAAATATTTTGAAATCTGAAATCTTTGAACTCTTTGTGAAATTTTTTGAAATTTGTTGAAATATTTGAAATCTGGTGTATACTCAAAAGTCGAGTGGTCAACCCTTAGTTTCTATATTCTTGATCCTTGTGCAGATGTTTACCTCTTCTAAAGCTTGTTCGTCAGATGCAATGATGATATCATAAGTTCCAGTATTAAACTGCATAACAGCCCTGCATCTCGAACTCGCTGGCAATTCCGAGTTTAGCACACAAGTTGGGATTCCAAATTGTTCCAGAAACAATTTCAATTTGTAGCATCGATCCACTGTGTTTACAAATATTATACACTTTCCCCTGTAATATTAATTAGTTAAATTACATAAAGAAATTACTTCAAATCTCGTTCAATGTAGATTTACTAGAAAATAGTAAGAAAATAATTACCGTATTAAATGAAGTTTTAACAGTGCGTAAAGTATCGCCGCTTTGTCGTTTTCTTCAGCGGCGAGAGTGTAATGCGACAATTGAGTCGGCGGAGCTAGAGGTGGTTCTTCTAATTTAAGAACTGCTGGATTGTGTAAAACTAGTTTTTTTAAAGTCAACACATCGTTGGACAAAGTCGCGGATGCCAACACGGATTGGCAGGCTTTTGGTAAGTGTTTTAAAACCGCTTTCATTTCTTCTTCGTAACCGAAAGAAAATACCTTTAAAAACAATAAGAGAACAATTTTCATGAAGCTGCTAATTGACAGAAATTATGGATAAATACTGTTCACTTCTACACTTCTCTGGGTAGTTTGTAAACTTACCAAATCAGCCTCGTCGATAATTAAAGTCTCGAGGCTAGTTTTTAAATTGAGATTACCAGCTTTTAAGTGCTGTAAAGTTCGACCAGGTGTGCCAATAACGATATCAGGACACCTGATTAAAAGGGGTTTCTGAACGTTTAAATCTTCTTGTGGACTGATGTCGACTTTCATTACTTCTCTCGAGCATTTCGTAGTCAGTGTGTCGATTACTTGAGAAATTTGTTTGCACAGTTCTTTGGAGGGTGCGAGTATCAGACCCTTTACTTCCTGATGAGACTGTGTTTCTTTTCTGCTTAGAATTTTCTGAATCAGGGGAATGGCGAATGCTCCTGTTTTTCCTGAACCAGTGCGAGCTCTGATTAAGACATCCTTTCCATCCAGCAAAAGTGGAATCGTTTTCTCTTGGATGAGCGTCGGTTCAGCCCAACCCAGCTTTGCGATTGCCTGTTATTGAAATCAAGATTTTATTCTATTTTAAACTAAATTTTTAAATAATTCAAAAAGAAAAAATAAATTAAACCAACACAGCCTTAAAGGGTTTTTAACGCTTTTTAACAGTTCAAGTTTGAATTCATTAATTTTGAAAGTTTCTAATTATAAAGCATATAATTTTCAAAGTTTTTGGAATAATTATACTTGAAAGGTTCATAATACTTAAAATTCTTTAATTTTGAACGGTAAAAATGACAGTGATTTTTTTCACACAAATCACATTTTTTACTAAAAAAATATATCCAATCGCTTTGAACGTCACTTGACACTACATGATATGTTACTTATTAATAAAATATCAATAATCTTTAAGATTTTCATCATTTCAATTTAAAATTCTAGTTTTGAATGCGTAATTATAAAACAGTTTAATTTTGAGGCCTTAACACTAAAGCGTTTTGCTTCAAAAGCTTAGATTCGAACATATTTGGTTTGAAATTTCTCAATTTTTGGAGATTTTCAATTTCAAACTTCACAATTTTGTAGTTTCAAATTTAAATATTCTTCATTCTTTCAAAATTGCAAATTTTGATATTGAAAGCCTTGATAGTCACTTTTGTATTGAATAATTTTAGATTGAATATTCTAAAGTATTTGGTTTCAATTTTAGACAGTTTAAAATTTAATGATTTTAAATTACAATATTCTTAATTGTTTGGTTTAAATTTTAAACGGGCAAAATTCTCTGGGTTTTTCAATTCTTCGAAATTGTTGAATATCAAATTGAAGTACTTCATAGTTACACAATTTGCAGTTTAAAGGATTTGTAAATAAATAATTCTGAACTTAATGCCTCCAGAATAAATTCAAAACAACGAAAAATTAAGAAAATAATTTTGTCTAATTCAAGCCTTAAAATGAGAAGATTTTAGAACCAGGCATTGAAAATTAAATCATTTTTTTCATTGAAAAGGAATTGAAAGGCTTAAGATTGAGCTATTTCAAAAACTGGAATCACAGCGATCTTGTTTTGCATTCTGAACCACAGTAATATAGTAATTTCTTTAATTTTGCAATTAAAATTGAAATTATTTAATTGAGAAAATTATAATCAACTATTTTTAAATGACTTAAATTAAATTAAAATAATTAAAATTTTAAAGGTTTGGAGTATAAAAAAGGTTTAATATCACAACTGTTGGTAATTAGAAATTTCCAGTTTAAAATAAAGTTCTGATTCGTTTAATTTTCAGCGTTCCGTAGTTTTAATGTTTCCCATTTAAAATTACTGAATTTTGAACGTTTCTTTTTGAATAAATAAATTTTAATGATTGACAATTGCAAATTTTGCCACTTTGAACGGTGAAAATGACGGTTCATTTACTTTTTGATTTTAAAATAATTTGTCTAATCAATCTTAATATTAAATTATAATTTCTTTTATGTAGTAAAATTTAAATTTCAAGTTTTAATTGCTTCGAATTAAAAAATAGTTACATTCAAAAGGTTAAAATTAATATTTATTCAATTTTGAACACTTTTAATTAGAAATCAAACAATTGCAATTCCTTTGAATTTGAAATGATCTAGAATTCAAAATTCTAATATTAAATTACTTAATTTTCAACATTTTGAAATTGTCCTATTTTAGACATTTTAATCTGAAATCATTCAGTTTTGAGAATCCTCAATTCAAAATAAAATTGTTCATTTTTAAACGATTTGAATTAAAAATAATACAAGTTTAACTTCTTTCTAATAAAATTGTCTCTTCCACATTTTTAGTCTGAAATTTTTCAGTTTCAAACACTTTCACTTTCAAATTATTCAATTTTAAACCCTTTCATTTAGAAATTATACAAGTTCAATTCTATTTCATTCCATTCGAAATATTGTCCTTCAAAAATTTACCTAATCTAAAATATTATTGAATTTGGAACGTTTTCAGTTCAAAATCGTTCAAAAAATATGATGAATAAAATACAAATGAATCAAATTTAATATTTTTAATGGCTATTTAAAAAGTTTAAACGGGGTTTTAGACAGTAAACGAAGGAAATCTGTATTTTATGAAAACAAAGTTTGAGTGAAATGTCAATATTTTAGGTTATGAACTCGAGTCGTTGCAAATCTGAAAATAGATATTACTGGTAAAATGTATGTCAATTGAGACAAAAAATTCTTCAGAATTTGCGCAAATGGTGCTAAATAATATTTACAAGATTTTTGTAAAGAATATTCAGAGAAATAGTCAAAAATAGCGGAAAGATGAATGACCTAACCTCAGCATTTCTTCGGAGATTAAATGGATTTATAGGTACTTACCTTTAAGATTCTGTCGTCTAAACCCATTTCGTGAAAATGCTGCACTTTAACTTCATCTTCTTCGTCTGATGGCACGTCTATTTGCGAACTCATTTTACAAAATTAAATCAGAACCAAAAACTAAATTTCTGTTTACCACCACGTGTGCTGCGAGATTTGAGTTTTGATCAGCATGCGCATGCGGCTATGGTAGATATCCAAGATGGCCGTACGCGGGATTTTAAAATTTCAAAACTACCAAGATAACTTTTCTACTATAAAAGATTAATTTTTAATCCCAAAGGACAACTTTGGGAGAAAACAGTTGAATTTTCGATGAAAAAGATGACTTCAACTGAATGGTTGAATTTTTAACAAAATAATTAAATTTTTAACCAAATAGTTGAATTTTCAAGGAATATATATATGCCAAAAAGACGATTTTTTCAAAAGACAGTTGAATGCTCAACCCGAAAGAATGTAATTTTCAACAAAAAAGTTAATTTTTGACTAAGAAATATGACTTTTCTGTCATGAAAGATGAATTTTCAACCAAACAGTTGAATTTTTAACCTGCCAAAGAATAATTTTCGATCAGGAAGATTAATTTTCGACCAAAAGTCGAATTTTCAACAAAATGCATGAATTTTAAACTAAATAGTTGAATTTTCAAGGAATAAATATACGTATTCAACTAAATGGTTGAATTGTAAGACAAGAAAGATTACAATTCAACCAAATAATTGAACTTTCAAGCCAAAAAGATGAATTTTTTAAAAGACAAAATATTCCAAAAATTCCTTTTCAACCAAGAATGATGACTTTTCTGCGATAAAGGATTAAATTTCAATCCTAAGGGATGAATTTTCAACGAAATAATTAAACTTTCTACACGACAGTTGAATTTTTAATCAAATAGTTGAATTTTTAAACACGAAGATAATTTTCTACCAAAAGTCAAAATTTCCACAAAATACATGAATTTGAAACCAAATAGTGGAATCTTCAACTAAAACATAAGTTTTTAACCAAAAATGGAATAGTGAAATTTTCAATTAAAAAAATTACTTTTCAAAAAAAAAAAGAAACTGATTTCCAACCAGTTGAATTCAACGAAAAAAGACGAATTATTAACAAAATAGTTCAATTCTCAACGAAATGGATGAATTTTCAACAAAGGAACTTAATTTTCTAACCAAAAAGACGAATTTTCAACGAAAGAAATAAGTTTTCAAGCAAAGAGATGAATTTTAAAAAGGATTGAATTTTAAGAATGTACTTCAACTTGTAACTAAGTAGTTGAATTTTCAACCAAATAGTTAAATTTCAAACCAAAAATATGAATTTTCTACTAAATGGTGAACTTTTTAAAATAAATAATTAAATTTTTTACTAAATAGTTGATTTTTTGAGCAAAAATTCGAATTTGTTAATTTTCAACCCAATAGTTTAATTTTCTACCAAATTGTTGAATTTTTGAACCAGAAACAGGAATTTTCTGCAAAACAGTTGAATTTTCAACCCAAAAATATTAGTTTTGCAAAAAAAAAAAAATTTGTAAACCAAATAGTTGAATATTCAACCAAAAGCATAAGTTTTCAACCAAAAATTAAATAGTGAAGTTTGCAATTTAATCTTAAAAGGGATTGAATTTTAAGAAAGTAGTTCAATTTTCAACTAAGTAGTTGAATTTTCAAACAAATAGTTACATTTTCAACCAAAAATAAGAATTTTGTACTAAAGGGTTAAATTTTTAAAATAAATCATTCAATTTTTAACCAAATAGCTGATTTTTTAATGCAAAAATGTGAATTTGCAACAAATTAATTAATTTTTAACTCAATAGTTTAATGTTCTACCAAATTTTTGAATTTTAAAAACCTGAAACAGGAATGTTCGGCAAAACAGTTGAATTTTCAACCCGAAAGTATTAATTTTGAACAAGAAAGTCAATTTACAACCAAATAGTTGAAGTTTCAAATAAAATGATGAATTCTCGACGAGAAAAATATATTGTTCAAAAAGTAGTTTCACTTTCAACGAAGTAATGGATTTTCTAACCAAAAAACGAGCAATTCAAGGTGTTTTCAATAAAATAGTTAAATCCTCAGTTAAAAGATATTAATTTCCAACCAAATAGTTGCATTTTTAACCAAAAACGATGAGTGTTCAACTTAAAAGAATAAGTTTCTACCGAAATTGACGAATATTCAACAAAATACATGTGTCTTCAACTAGAATATTTTTTGGTTTTTTCAACTCAAAATATTACTTTCAACAAAAAATGGAATAGTTATGATTTCAGTTAAAAACATTAATTTTCAACAAAACGAAACAAAAATGTATTTTCAAAAAAGTTCAACATTCAATACCAAATCAATAATTTGATGTTAATTTTTTTGTCTACATGGCCTAAAATCAATATTTTTTGAATATTGATTATTAATTTCATAAGTTGTGAAAAAAATGTCTCTAGCTTCGTTGGGATCCGAACCCAAGTCTTTCAGATTTCGGGTCTGGATTTGGATCCCAGCGGAGCTAGAGACATTTTTTCACAACTTATAAAATTAATAATCAACATTAAAAAAATATTGATTTTAGACTATGCAGACAAAAAAAAACATTGACATCAAATTATTTAGTACAATTTATATGGTCAAAACCATAACATCAAAAATATAAAACATTTTAAGGCCATGTAACGAGTAGCTCACGTGACCGGATTCCTACCTTACCGACACTATTTTTATTTGTAAACCTATTTTCACACGAATAGTCACATCGAGTTGAAAGTTTGGGATAAAAAATAAGAAGCACTAAGAAACGCGGCTCTGGTCCTAAATTTTTATAATTATGAAAATAGTAAAAAAAAATTATTTACAAAAAAAAACTTTTTTCATAATTATAAAAACTTAAGACGAGAGCTGCATTTCTTAGTGCTTCTTATTTATTATCACAAATTTTCAACTCTATGTGACTTTTCATGTGAAAATAAGTTTACAAATAAAAAAAAATGTCGGTAAGGTAGGAAGCCGGTCACGTGACCCACTCGTCACATGGCCTTAATATTTGAAAAATTCAACCAAATAGTTGAATTTTTAACTAAAAAATATCAATTTTTAACTAAAAATAGCAGTAGTTAAATTTTCGATAAAAAAAATAATTTTCAACCAACAGTTAGGAGAATTTTGAACCAAATACACGAATCTTCAATCAACAACATGAATTTTTATCAGAATAGTTACCAAAAATATAATAGTAGACTTTCCAAACAAAAAATGAAGTTTTAACCAAAAATAGTGGTATGTTTTTGATTTTTGGTTCTATTAATTCCCAAACTTTGTTAAAATTGATCATCAGAAAAGCCCTGTTATCAACCGTAGTTGGTAAGGTCGTTTATGGACGGCCCCTTATATTAGGGAGAAATTGAAGAAATCTAATCTTCGAATTATTCAAAACTATTTTATTCTTAATTGGAAAATTGAACAGAATCTTTTTTTTAGCGAATAGAAATAAATTGACCTAAATGAGCTTGTTATTTAAATAAGTGAATAAATTTTTGGAACGTCGACGTTCTTTACAAACTTCTTACTTTGGCATATCCACCGATTGGTCGAACTCTTTTTCGTTTTCTTCATCATCTAAATTATCTGGAACTTCAATTAGAATATCCATAAATTCCTGCATTAGATGTGGTCGTTGCACAATCAAAGTTTTAAATTCATTCAAACTTTTTACAGCTTTCAGGTGTGAAAAAACGAATTGTAGAGCCGCTTTCTACAAATCTAAAATCAAATATATATATGCAAATTCCAGAGTTTTGAGAACATTTTCCACAGTCAGATTGTTGTGCATCGCTACGATACACATTTCCTTCAATCTTCTCAAATCATACTTTTCGGCAGCAGCTAAAAGTTCAGAAGCCAATTCCTTTAAATCGTGATCGTCGACTTGATCAGTATAGATAAAGTGGAGCATCTTCTCAATCGTTTCTGATGTTAAGTCCTTGATTTCAACCAAGGAGTTATTTTTTTCACTCATTTCGCTTGAAAACATAGCAGCAAATACGTCACTACGTGAGGCAAGAATATTTTTGTGCGCTTTAAATGTTTTTTCTTCAACAGAAATTTTAACATCCTGAAAGGTATCATCATTGAGTAGCAATTTTGATATATCTTGAGATAAATCATTCGATTCAAAAGGTTTAGTTGATATTTTCTTGGAGACAATAGAATCAATGTAATGCATGGAATCAAAAATTCGAATTTTACAAGTAATTATTAAAGTCTTGTCTGAAGTTTTATTCCATTGTAACGTATGATGGATTTTTTCCCTGTCATCTTCCAAACTAGATATGTCTCTGTAAGCATACCCCTGTAAAACCCAAAATAGTACACTTTTTCCGAGTTATTTTCGAGGTAAAGAGAAACCTGTATATACCTAACTTTGCGATCTTTTCTACGTATCGTAAACTTTAATTCTTTTTCGCTATGCTCGGTTATTTCTTGGGGTTCAAATTCAATATGCCAGTTCTCTGCTTCATCACCATCCAAAGGAAATGCTGGCGAATTAAGAATCTTCACATTCTTACTGAGAAAATCGTAATTTTCGATGGTCCACTTGAATCTGAAAGTACGGAACTTCATACGTGTCGTACAGGAGTATATAAAAATAAAACTAAATGTGATAAAAATTTTTAAGTATTTGAAATTTTCAATTCGATTTTCAATAATTACAAATTCGTAAAGTAAAATTTCCATAATAACACGACAAGCATTTCCAATAGCATTTCCTTACAAAATTTTTTCAAAACTTGTAATAAATTTCAGTGTTGGAATAGGTAACTCTCGGTTATAAAAGTAACGACTTTATTTAAAATTAAGATCGAAAAGAAATCTATTTTATCATGAATAATTTTATGCAAAATAAGCATGAAAAAGATTCACAA
>JAABKJ010007291.1:0-21094 GCA_011634705.1 Andricus grossulariae
TTTCTAATGTAATCATTTTTATTTAAACAAACCGTAAGGTTACCCTTATCTGCTTTGGTGAAAAATATTCCAGGATTATCATTGAGAAATATTTTTGTATTTTTTAACTTCTTAGCAAATTCTCTATCTTCGTATGAAATGTGTTTAGTCTTATGAGACTCACTGACAATACTTTTACTTACATTGTCTCTTATTAAGTTTTTAACATCCATGTTCACATTTAAGTTTTGTAGAGTATTTTCAACATTCTTAATAATATTGATCGCATCACTTTTTGAAATTTTATCTATAGCACAATAGTTAGGTCCTAAGGAGATCGTTTCGGAAACTTCCTTCGGAAGTTGTTTATCCGACAAGTTTCTAACCCTGTTGTCTGTGTTTGAATTTTTATAACGGTTCCTAACTAGTAACAAATTTTCAAATTTCTTTTTATGTTTAAGATTAAAATTATATGAAATATTGTGAAATTTTGCTTCTGACAACTGTAAAAATTTATTAAAAATCACTTTTTCTAAATTTGAATTAAAAATTCTATTTTGAATATAAAAGAGAAGTTTTTTCAAAAATTCTGAATGATAATTTATGTCTCGGATTTCTAATTTCAAAAGTTTGAAACTTACATAATTGTTCATATTATTAAAGGAATTCTTGCAAGAGTTACTATAAAAAAATGTTGTTTTGTTGGTGCTTACGTAGATTTTCTATGTGTAGAGGAATAATGTCAAATTTCCCGCATCTCAAAAGAAACCGTCGTTGAGAAGTAGTTTCAGCTAAATGTCGATTTAGAGTAGTAAATTACTTACTACGATTATTAATATATGGAGGGTGATTTACCAAAATTTGAGAAAAAATACATTGATAAAAGTTAAACGACTTTGTTAAACATTAATTTTTTTGGTTAAAAATTTATCTCTTTGGCAGAAAATTTAACTATTTTGTTAAAAATTATTATTTTTTTGTTGGTTGAAAATTAATTTTTTTAACTGGAAATTCCACTGAATTCCATTGTTTTTCATCTAAAATTTAAATCTTTTTTAGTTGAAATATCAACTACCTATTATATTTTTAATTGAGAAGTTCGATATTTTGTTGTTGAAATTTGCTGTTCTTGGTTGGAAGTTAAAATATATTGTTCAAAATCCTTTTTTTGTTTCGTTTTTGAAAGATTCATTTTTTTTTAATTTAACTATTTTGTAAAAAATTTATTTGCTTTTGGTTAAAAGAAAACTTTTTTGACTGAAAATTCAAATATTCGGTGGAAAATTCATATCTTTTGTTTAAATGTTCTCTTTTTTTGTAGAATTCAATTTTTGTTATTTAGAATTTAATTATTTTTTGGTTGAAATATCAGCTATTATATTTTTCGTACAAAATTCATAACTATTAGATTAGAAATTCATTTTTTGTAAAAAAGTCATTTTTTTGTTTAAAATGAACTTTGTTGTTGAAAATTTAACTCTTTGCTAAAAAAATCGTCTTTTTGTCTGGATTATTAAAATATTTGGTTTGAAATTCAACTATTTCGTTTAAAATTCAACTATTTTGTTGAAAATTCATCTCTTTTGTTTGAAAGTTCAACAATTTGGTTGAATCTTTTTTAAATTTAATAGTCTTTTTTAATTAATCTTTCTTGGCGGAAAATTCAATTATTTTATTGAAAATGTAATATATTTCTACATGAAATCTTAGGAATTTATAGCATTCCATATTGAATTTATTATGGTACCCACATTAATTTTATATAAAAAAAATTGTTCCCCTATTATTCCCCTATTATGCCCCTATTATTTCCCTATTTTCTTAAAGAATTTTGGGCGTGATAGGGAAACTTATTTCGAATAAAAGGAAGCTCCTCTGTCAGGTTGTTAAAATTTAGGAGCGACGATAAAGGCCCTCGTAGAATGTCGTATAGTGAAAAAGATGCTGATAGCTTAGATTCTATGGAGGTGTCGTCGAAAAGTGGTAAAATTTTTAGTAATACTATAGAATTACCGATTTTCTCAATTTAGCGAATTATTTTTCAAAATTAGTTTTAGTTTGTTTATTTTATCACAAAAAACAATAATTCATTCGGAAAAAGAAAGAAATAATAATAAAATACGTTTATGGGTTATTGCCAAAAAGCTGTAAGTTCTAGTTATTTTCCACTTTTCCTTTGAATAATAAATTTTTTACAAAATTTTTTCTGTGAAGTACCAAATAGTTGTATTTTAAACCAAAAAAAAATTACACTTCTACCAAGAAGATTAATATTCTACCAAAAAAATCTGAATTTTCGACGTATTCAATCAATTTTCAACTACTACACATAAATTTTTAACAAAAAATGAAATAATTAAATTTTAAGGTGAGAAAATTAATTTTTAATTAAAAAATACGAATTTTTGAACATAGAAATGAATTTTAAAATTAAATAATGAATTTTCAACTAAAGATATGAATTTTTAAGCGAATAGTTGAATTCCTAAATAAAAAAATTAATTTTCAACAGAAATCATTAATTTTCTACCAAAAAGACGAGTTTTACACGAATTCTCAGCATAATAGTTGAATCCTCAACCAGAACAGATTAATTTTCAACGAAATAGTTGTACTTTTAATTTAAAAAATTATATTTCTTAGAAAATATATGAATTTTCAAACCAAAGCGACAAATTTGAAATAAAATTATAAATTTCCAACCAAAAATTTGAATTTATAACCAAATACTTAAAATCTCAACAAAAGCAAAAAGAATTTTCAACCAAGACAATTAAATTTCCACCAAAAGAGACGAATTTTTAACAAACTGCATGGATTTTCAACTTAAAAATATAATTTTTCAACTCAAAGTGAAATAGTTCAATTTTAAATTCAAAAAATTAATTTTTAATAAAAAAGAAACGAATTTTCAACAAATTGTTGGATGCTTAATCACAACCGATAAATATTCAACCAAATAGTTGTACTTTTAACCAACAAAATTATATTTCTAAGAAAAGAAGTTATTTTTCAAACCAAAACGACGAATTTTCAATTAAATAGTTAAATTTTTAACCAAGAAAGATACATTTTCAACCAAAAATGGAATAGTTAAATTTTCATTAAAAAAAATTGATTTTGAATTAAAAAATACGAGTTTTCAAACATAGAGATCTATTTTCAAACAAAATTGTAAATTTCCAACCAAAAATTTGAATTTATAACCAAATAGTTAAAATCTCAACAAAAGAAAAATTAATTTTCAACCAAGAAAATTAATTTTCTACCAAAAAAGACGAATTTTCAACAAACTGCCTGAATTTTCAACTTAAAAATAAAATTTTTCAACTAAAAGTGAAATAGTTTAATTTTGAATTCAAAAGCTTAATTTTTAATAAATAAGAAAGGAATTTTCAACAAAATAGTTGGATGCTTAACAAAAACCGATTAATATTCAACCAAATAGTTGTACTTTTATGAAAAAAAAATATTTCTACCAAAAAGATTAATATAATATCTAAAATTTAAAAGATAAATATAAATATAAATATAATATTTATTTAATAATAATATAATATTATAATATTAATAATATTTCTACCAAAAATACGAATTTTCTTTGTATTTTAATCTATTTTAAAATAGATGGATTCACAACTTAATAGTTGAATTCTCAATTAATAAAGATAAATTTTCAACCAAAAATGGAATAGTTAAATTTTCAGTAAAGAAAATAATTTTCAACTAAAAAATACGAGTTTTCAACCACAAATATAAATTTTCAACATAAAATAAGAATTTTTAACCAAATATAGGTGAGTTCTCAAATAAAAAAAATGAATTTTCAACCAAAAAATTAATTTTTCACCAGAAAATACGAGTTTTCAACAAACTGCATGAAGTTTCCACTAAAAATATCATTTTTCAATTTATAATTAAATATTTAAATTTTGAGTTGAAAAAATTAATTTGTAACAAGAAAGAAACGAATTTTCGACAAAATATTTGGATCCTTAAACAAAATCGATTAATTTCCAAGCAAATCTATATTTCTATCAAGAAGATTAATATTCTACCGAAAATATAAGTTTTCGACATATTTTCATCTATTTTAAAATACATGAATTTTCAACTAACGAAGAAACATTTTTAAACAAAAATGGAATACTTGAATTTTCAGTTCAAAAGATTAATTTTCAACTAAAAAATATAAATTTTTAATCACAGAGATGGATTTTTAACTACAAACTATCATTTTTCAACCAAAAATGGAATAGGTCAATTTTTAGTTGAAAAAATTAATTGTCACCAATAAAAAAATAGACTTCTAACAAAATATTTATATTTTCAACCAAAGAGAAGAATCTGTAACAAAAAAAAATGAATATTTAACAAAGTAGTTCAACTTTCGGCCATACAGTTGACTTTTTAACCAGAAAAAAAAAGAATTGCTAACGGAAAATTTCATAGTTGATATTTTCTCAAAAAAATATTTTTATTTGGAATAAAAAATAGTTGAATTCAACCAAAACATATGAATTTTCATCAAAATAGTTGAATCCTAAACCAAAACAGATTAATTTTTATTCGAAAAGTTTCATTTTTAATCAAAAAAGATTAAATTTCTACCAAAAGGGATACATTTTTGAAACAAAAAGACAAGTAAGAACAATATTTTTTATAAATTATGAATATTGATATATTAGCTTAAGAATTAATGTATAATATTTATAGATGATCAAACCGTTGCATTTTACTCCCAAAATACCAATTTATGGACAAAATTACTAACAAAACCTGAAATTGTTAAAAATGCTAAGTTTTATTTTTAAAGACAAAAGATTTTTGATTAAAATAATCGATTTCCGGGAAAAAATGTTAACATTATATAAAATTGTTTAAAATAAGAAATCTTGATATTAGTATAGATTTGGGTATGATACTTAATGTACAGCTAAAATTATTTGCCGACATATTAATTTGATAATTTCGACAACAAAAAAGAGTTTTTCGAAAATTTAACCTCTAAAAAATAAAAGTTTTTTAGTAAAATATATATAAAAACAATAATTTTTTTTTCTTTCTGATTTTTTTTTTTAATGCTAAATTAAAGGTATTTATATAAAAATTGCAAATAAAAGAATGAAATTGATGAAAGCCGTGATTCTATATACCTCATTTTCTGTTTTAGAAAAAGTATTGGATGCTATTTAAAAAATTAAAAAATTCAAATTTGCAAGCAATGTGAGGCAGTAAAAGGCGTTTTATACAAATTTAAAAAATGTGAGACTACGAAACTTTTATATCTTTTTTATGAGGTAATGAAATTTCCACACTTCTGCTCATCAAGTAGAACAAGACTGCATTGGTCAGACGTGATGTGTAGATGTCTGCTGTTATTAAATTCATGGATGATATTAAAAGTAAATTATTTTTAATTCACCAACTTTTAAATTAACATATACATATATTTATTTGATACCTTAAAATTTAAGCAACCTCAAATTTGAGGCATTGGAAATTTTACTTCAAATGTTAAAATTTCTGATTAACAAAGTAAAAAATTGAAGCATTTAAAATTGAAGAATTTTCATATTAATAATTTTTAAGTGTATACTGCTCATTTAAAATATAATAGATATCGAATTTGAAAATTTTTAGTGGAAGTCGTTTGAAATTACATTTAAAATTGAACAAACCAATATTTAAAGTAAATTTTAGAGTTTCTAGTTTGAAGTAGTTGTCTTGCTAAAAATCAGATCTTTGAGAAAAAAAGATTTTCCATGATTTTAGTAATCAAAATAATAATAATGATGATGTATTAAATGAAAAAAAATTATTGTTAATAACCAATTTTTTTAAACTTACGAAAAATATTCATTTTAACAATGATTTTTGCAATTTAATTTTTTTATTATTATCGCTTCTTACCAACTTTTGAAAAAATGGTTGAATGATAATAAATAATGGCTTATTTGTTCGAGAAAAATATTTTCTACAACACTACTGTTTCCAATTTCGAAAATCAATTAGTTATGGCTGAAATATTTAAAACAAGTTTTTTAAAGAAAATATTTAAAAAAAAATATATATACATATTTGAAAATTATTTACTTATTTTAAAAATTAGACACTTTAGAGTTTTAGGGACTGTTTTCCGCAAAAAACTAAGACACGATTGATTAAAATTCAACCACTTTAGAAAAATTGGTAACAAGTGAAGATAAAAAATAATTTTTTAAATTAAATAATTTTTTTCATTCACTAAGAAAGCGCTACATGAATAAATAGGAACTTTCAACTACATAGATGATTTTTCAACTAAAATGATGTATCCTTAACGAAAAATATGAATTTCTAACAAAATAGTCCAATTATTCTAAAAATATTAAATAAATTTCCGACTAAAAAAATTAATTTTCTACCAAAAAGACGAGTTTTCAATAAATTGCATGAAGTTTCAACTGAAAAATATCATTTTTCAACCAGAAATCTAATAGATAATTTTTTATTGAAAAATTATAATTTTAACATATAAGAAACGAATTTTCAACAGAATAGTTGAATCCTTGATCAAAACAGATTCATTTTTAACCAAAGAGTGAAATTTTCAACCAATAATGATCAATTTTTAACCACAATGGAATAGTTAAATTTTCACGTAAAAAATTAAGTTTCAACTGAAAAATAGAAATTTCCAGCTGAAGTAGTAATTTTTGAATCAAAACGATGAATTTTCAACAAAAAATATCGATTTTTAACCAAATAATTGAATTCTCGAAGGGAAAAAGAATTTTAAAACTAAGAAAATTAATTGTCTACCAAAAAGGCAAGTTTTAAATAAATTGTATGAATTTGCAACTACAAATTTTAATTTTATCCAGAAACGAAATAGATAATTTTTTATTAAAAAATTAAAATTTTAAAATATAAGAAACGAATTTTCAACAAAATAGTTGAATCCTTTACCAAAGTAGATTAATTTTTAACCAAATAGTGGAATTGTCAACAAAAAATACCAATTTTCAACCAAAAATAGAATAGTTGAATTTTCGCGTAAAAAAATTAATGTTCAACTAATAAATGGAAATTTCCAGCTACAGTAGTAATTTTGAAATCAAAATGATGAATTTGCCACCTTAAATGTCGATTTTTAACTAAATAATTGCATTCTCAGAGGGAAAAAGAATTTTGAAACTAAGAAAATTAATTTTCTATCAAAAAACCCAAGTTTCCAACAAATTGCATAAATTTTCATCTAAAAAATATAATTTTCAACTAGAAATGAAATAGTTAAATTTTTATAGAAAAATTCAAGTTTTAACATATAAGAAACGAATTTTGAACAAAATAGTTGAATCCTTCACTAAAACAGATTAATTTTTAATCAAATAGTGGAATTGTCAACAAAAAATACAAATTTTTAACCAAAAATTGAATAGTTAAATCTCCACGTGAAAAATTAAACCTTCACTCAAAAATATGAATTTTCAGCCTACAGTAGTAATTTTTAAATCAAAATGATGAATCTTTAACCAAAAATATCGATTTTCAACCATATAATTGAATTCTGAAGGGAAAAAGAATTTTAAACTAAGAAAATTAATTTTATACCAAAAAAGTCGAGTTTTCAACAAGTTGCATTAATTTTCAACGAAAAAATATCGTTTTTCAACTAAAAATGAAATTGTTAATTTTTTAAAAATTATTTTTTTACAAAAAGAAATTAATTTAAAAAAAAATGTTTGACTCTTCAAACACAAGAGATTAATTTTCAACCAAATAGTTGTATTTTAAGCAAAAAATATTATATTTCTACCAGGAAGATTAATATTCTACTAAAAAAGTAGAATTTTTGATGATTTTCATATGTTTTTAAAATCATGAATTTTTAAAATAGTTGAATTTTCAACTAATAAAGATAAATTTCTAACGGAAAATGGAATAGTTGAATTTCCCGGTAAAAAAATTAATTTTGAACTAAATAATAGGAATTTTCAGCCACAGAGATGGTTTCTCAACTAACGTGATGAATCCTTAACCAAAAATATGAATTTTTAACCAAATAGTTGAATTTTTAACAGAAATATAAATTTTCCAACAAGACAATTATATTTGTACCAAAAAGACGAGTTTTTAATAAATTGCATGAATTTTTCAATGAAAAATATCATTTTTCAACCAATAATGGAATAGGTAAGTTTTTAGTTTCAAAAAATTGATTTTGATTAAAAAACTAATTTTTATCAAAATAAATAGTATTTAACCAAAGAGATGAATAATTAACCAAAAAAGGAATTTTTAACAATCTAGTTTAACTTTAAGGAAAGTAGTTGACTTTCCAACCAAAAAGATTCATTTTTAAGAAATAATGTCATATTGCTTCCTCATAGAGGAGGGTTTGTAATGACCTAAATTTTAATATATACTTTTCTTACATGTTTTGATATAATTCGACCCCAGGAGCTCGAAAATAACTTTTTTTTTTAAATGTTCGTGTGTGTTTGTGTGTGTGACTTTATCTTGTTCACCATATCTCGAAAATGATTAGAACTACGATCATGAAATTTGGATGAAGTGTAACTCTGATTGATATCCAGGTCTGATAGGATTTTGAGCTAGATCGACCATTTAGAAGTAGTTTTTTTGCGCTTAGAGATTTAAAAAGAAAATGTTTACCTTGTTTATATAAGAAAAACTTTTTTGGTATTCAAAATAGAACGACGCGATATCTAGCGTATTTGTTCACGTTTCTAAGACGCATCGATCGACTCATTGTTGAAACTTTTATGACCTACCAGTACCGATTCATGAAGTTTCAAAAAAATGGTTTATTCTGTTAATATGAAAAATCTTTTTTGATATTCAAAACACGACAATATTGCATGGAGAGTATATGTTCGCGTCCTTGAGACACATCGATTGACCTATTGATGAATCTTTTATGACCCTCCAGTACCGATTTATGAAGTTAAAAAAAATGTTTTATTCTGTTTATATGAAAAAAACTTTTTTGATATTCAAAACACGACAATATTACATGTAGAGAATTTGTTCGCGTCCTTGATACACATCAATTGGCCTATTGATGATCCTTTTATGACCCACAAGTACCGAATTATGAAGTTTCAAAAAAATGGTTTCTTCTGTTTATATGAAAAAACTTTTTTGATATTAAAAATACGACAATATTATATTTAGTGTGTTTGTTCACCTCTTTGAGACTCATTGATTAACCCATTGATAAACCCTTTATGACCCAGCAGTAAATATTTATGAAGTTTCAAAAAAATGGTTTATTCTGTTTATATGAAAAAACTTTTTTGATATTCAAAACACGACAATATTACACATAGAGAATTTGTTCGCGTCCTTGAGACACATCGATTGACCTATTGATGGACCTTTTATGACCCACGAGTACCGAATTGTGAAGTTTAAAAAAAATGGTTTATTCTGTTTGTATGAAAAAACTTTTTTGTTATTCAAAACACGACAATATTACATGTAGAGTATTTGTTTGCGTCCTTGAGACGTATCGATTGACCGATTGCTGAACCTTTTATGACCCACGAGTACCGATTTATGAAGTTTAAAAAAAATGGTTCACTCTCTGTTTATATGGAAAAACTTTTTTGATATTCAAAAGACGAGAAGATTGCATATAGAGTATATGTTCACGTCCTTGAGACGTATCGACTGACCTTTTGATGAACCTTTTATGACCCACGAGTACCGATTTATGAAGTTTCAAAAAAATGGTTTATTCTGTTTAAATAATGAAGAATTCATTTCATCTCAGGGTAAAAAAAATGATTTCTTTTTGATCAGATAAAGGAATTTATTCAATTATTTTATGCAAGAAAACAATTTATTTCAAATTAACAAGGGTATTTGGAGTGAATGTAGCAGGTCCCCATGACGCTGCAAGCTTTGCATAAACAGAATTATCAGCTATATCTTCCGGCTTCTGGTATTATTACTTCAAGACACTAAAATCAATAGGAGCCTTACAGTCACGCAAGGAGTAAAAATTATAATAATAAAATAAAATTGTAGAATCTTCAACCAAAGCAGATTAATTTTCAAGCTAACAGTTGCATTTTTAAGTTGAATTTGAAACTTGTTTGGAAATAAAAAAAAAAAAGAATTCATTTCATTTCTGAATCGAAAAACAATGCATTTTTCGATCAGATGGAGGAATTTATTCAATTGTTTTATGCAAGAAAACAGTCTCAATTTTAATTTCAAACAAATTTCAATTTTTTTTTTTTAAATTCTTTTACCAACAAAATATTTTATTTTCAATCGAAAACTGTTAAATTACACCAAAAAATACAAATCTTCAGCAGATAAGTTGCATTTTAAACCCTGGAAGATTTTTGAATCAATAAAGAAAAAAAGCGCATTCAAAATTTTGAGCTTTACGTCATAATGACGAATTTTTCTTTTAAAAGTGGAATTTACAACACATAAGTATCAATTTTCTACAAGAATAATTAAATTTTCGACTAAAAAAGACGAGTTTTCAACAAAAAAAGTGAATTTTCAGCTCAAAAGATCAGTTTTCTAGCAAAAATGAAATAGCTACATTTTTATTTTAAAAAATTTATTTTCCAACAACAACAAATAAACGAAATTTCAATCAAATTTGTCAAATTTTCAAACAAAGAAATGAACTTTTAACTAAAATTATGCATCTTTCATCAAAAAATCTAATTTCTAATCAAATAGTTAAATTTTCAACCCAGAAGATAAATTTTCAACAAAAAAGATGAATTTTCAACTAAAAAGATAAATTTTCAACAAAAAAATATATTAGTTTAATTTTGAATTAGAGAAATAATTTTTTAACCAAATACAAAAAAATTCAACGAAATAGTTCAATTTTCATCCAAACAGATGAATTTTCAACAAAAAAGATTAAAGTTCTACAAAAAAGAATATTTTTTAAGCAAAATACACGAATTTTCAACCAAATATTTTAATTTTTTATTGAATTTTCAACCAAAAAGTTAATTTTCTACTAAGAAAGATAAATTTTCAACAAAATAAATAAATTTTCAACTAATAAAGATACATATTTCAACAAAAATAGAAATAGTTTAATTTTCAGTTAGAGAAATAAGTTTTTAAGCAAATAAATTTTCAACGAAATAGTTTAATTTTCAACAAAACGTTTAAATTTTCTACCAATAAGATCAAATGTGTATAAAAAGAAATTTTTGAGACTAAATTCGGTTGAATTTTTGGCTAAAAAAATTAATTTTCAATGAAAAAAAACTAATTTTCAACAAAAGAAAAATTAATTTTCAAATTAAAAAAACTAATTATCTACCAAGAAAGAATAATTTGTAACAAAATACATGAATTTTTGACCAAATATTTTAATATTTATTAGAATTTTCAACTTAAAAGTTGAATTTTCAGCCGAAGAAGATTGATGTTCAAACAAACATGATATAGTTAAATTTTCAGTAAAAACATTAATTTTCAATACAAAAACTCATTTTTAAGCCAAAGAAATGAATTTTGAACCAAAAAGATTAATATTCTACCAAAAAAGATTAATTTTAAACAATATACATGAATTTTCAACCAAATATTTTAATTTTTAATTAAATTTTCAACCAAAAAGGTTAATTTTCAACTAAAAAAAGACAAATTTCCAAAAAATAAATAAATTTGCAACTGAAAAATATATACTTTTGAACAAAAATAGAATAGTTTAATTTTCAGTTAGTGAAATAAGTTTTTAAGCGAATAAATGTTCAACAGAATAGTTAAATTTTCAACAAAACGATTGAATTTTCTACCTAGAAGATTAATTGTGTGTAAAAGGAAATTGTCGAGAAAAAATTCTATTAAATTTTGAGTTGAAAAAATTAATTTTAATCAAAGAAATTAAGTTTCAGCCTAAGAAAAATTTATTTTCAAGATTAAAAATATAATTATTTACCAAAAAAGAATAATTTTTAACAAAATGCATGAATTTTCAACCAAATATTTTAATATTTAATGAAATTTTTAACTTAATAGTTGAATTTTCAACTGAAGAAGATTGATGTTGAAACAAACATGATATAGTTAAATATTTAGTTAAAAAATTAATTTCAAACAAAAAAAAATCATTTTTAAGCCGAAGAAATGCATTTTGAACCAAAAAGATTAATTTTATATCAAAAAAGAATAATTTTCAATCAAAAAGGTTAAATTTCCACTACAAAAAGACAAATTTTCAACAAAATAAATAAATTTTCAACTAAAAAAGATACACTTTTGAGTGAAAATAGAATAGTTTGATTTTTAGTTAGAGAAATAGATTTTTAAGCAAATACATTTTTAACGGAATAGTTAAATTTTCAACAAAACGATTGAATTTTCTACGAAGCAGATTAAATGTGTATAAGAAGAATTTTCAAGAAATGATTCTGTCAAATTTTTAGTTAAAATAATTAATTTTTAATAAAAAAAAACTAATTTTCAACAACAGAAACATTAATTTTCAAGTTTAAAAACTAATTTTCTACCAAAGAAGAATAATTGTTAACAAAATACATGAATTTTCAACCAAATATTTTAATAATTAATCGAATTTGTAACCTAATAGTTGAATTTTCAACTGAAGAAGATTAAGGTTCAAACAAGCATATTATAGTTAAATTTTTACTAAAAAAAATTAATTTTCAGTACAAAAACTTATTTTTAAGCCAAATAAATGAATTTTTAACCAAAAAGGTTCATTTTATAAGAAAAAAAGACAAATTTTCAACAAAAATAAATAAATTTTCAACTGACAAAGATACATTTTTAAACAAAAACAGAATAGTTTAATTTTCAGTTAGAAAAATAAGTATTTAACCAAATAAATTTTCAACAAAATATTTCAATTTTCAACAAAATGATTGAATTTTCTACCAAGAAGATTAAATGTGTGTAAAAAGAAATTGTCGAGAACAAATTCTGCTAAATTCTTAGTTAAAAACAATAATTTTCAATCAAAAAACTAATTTTCAACAACAGAAAAATTGATTTTCAAGTTCAAAAAACTAATTTTATACCAAGAATGAATAATTTTTAACAAAATACATGAATTTTCATCCAAATATTTTAATATTAATTGGAATTTTTAACCTAATAGTTGAATTTTCAATTGAAGAAGATTGACCTTCGAACAAACATGATATAATTCAATTTTCAGTTAAAAAATTAATTTTCAGTACAAAAACACATTTTTAAGCCGAAAAAATGATTTTTGAACCAAAAAGACTAATTTTCTACCAAAAACATTTTTTTTTCCAAAAAAATAAATGAATTTTCAACCAAAAAGGTGAATTAGTCACGAAGATGATTAATTTTTTAGCAAAAAACACACAGTTTTAACAAAACACAGACATTTTCAACCAAGTAGTTGAAATTTTAAGTTATTATAAATGGTTGAATTTACAGTTAAATAAAATGTTAACAAAATAGTTGAATTCTGAACAAAGAATAAAGATTTTTCCAACTAACATGAAGAATCATTAACCAAAAAAATGAATTTTTGATAAAGTAGTTCAACTTATTAGATTTTTCTCTAAAGAAAGAGTAATTAATGCATTTTTAATTCGCACTTAAAACTTGTTCAGAAATAAAAATGAATAATTCATTTCATCTCAGGGTCGAAAAACAATTTATTTTTTTTTGAGATAGAGGAATTTATGGAATTAATTTATGCAAGAAAACAGTTTAGTTCAAATTAATGAGGGTGTTAGGTATGCATGTAGCGGGTCCCCATGGTGCTACAAGCTTTGCGTAAACAGAATTATCACCTATATCTTCCGGCTTCTGGATTAATTGTCATGTTTATAATTTCTAAAATTATTCAAATTTCTAAATTTATCATAATTTTTAAAATGTTCAAAAATTGTTAAATTATCAAAATTTCTAGAATTTCTGAAATTTTCAAAAGGTTCAAAATAGTTAAAATTATTCAGATTTTCTAAATTATCCAAATTTATGAAATGTCCCCAATTTTTTAAATTATCCAAATTATTAAAATTTCTAAAATGTTCCAAGTTTATAAAATTGTCCAAATTTCTCAAATCATAAAAACGTCTCAAAATTTCTAAAATTACCAAAATTTCTAAAATTTCCAAAATATCTAAAATATCCGAAAATTTCAAAATTTGAAAAAATAACATACTTTTTTTCGAAAACACATATTAGAGTAGTAGACTTTAAATTCGTCCCTAGGGCAGAAAGGTTATGACGTATTAGAAGTTTGGGTAATTTTACAAGTGTAGAAAATTTTAAGAAACTTGAATATTTTATAAAATTCAGAAATTTGTTTAATTCTTTCAATTTTAATAATTTCAGAAATTTGGAACATTCCATAAAATTCAAAAATGTTGATAATTTTCATAATTTTAGAAATTTTTAACATTTGCGAAATTTTGAACATCTAAGAAATTTGGAAAATGTTGAAAATATACATGGAAAAAAGACTGAAATCATGCATGTCTTCTAAAAATTTGATTTTTCGAAAAATGTTCTGCTCAGGATGTCGGACGCATATTATATTAAAGGTCATGTCTGACCAAAGAAGGTTACTACTACTTGAAAAGGCGCAATCAATGAAAACTCAATATATTTTCGAGTTTTTCTGTCCAAACGACAAAATTTGGTTTTCAAACTTGACCAAAAGATGGTCAAACGATGACCAAACGATTCCAATAAACAAAAGTTGGATATTTTATGGTTGTTTTGCTAACATCATAGACATACTTCTAACACACTCATTAATTTGAACTAAACTGTTTTCTTACATAAAATAATTGAATAAATTCCTCTATCTGAAAAAAACATTTTTTTTTACCTGGAAATGAAATGAATTCTTCATTTTTATTTCCAAAAAAGTTTCAAATTCAACTATTTTGTTGACAAATCCTATTTATTGTTGAAGTCGCCAGTTTTTATTCAAAATGGAAAGATTTTTTGGTTGCAATATCAAATATGACATTTTTTTGTTAAAAATTTATCTTTTTTGGTTGAAAAGTCAACTACTTTCCTGAAAGTTAAACTAGATTGTTCAAAAATCCTTTTTTGGTTAATTATGCATCTCTTTGGTTAAATATTCAACTACTTTGATAAACATTTGTTTTTTGGGTAAAATTAATTTTTTTTAAACTCAAAACTTACCTATTCCATTTTTGGTTGAAAAATGATATTTTTTAGTAGAAAATTCATGCATTTGATTAAAAACTCGTATTTTTTGCTACAAAAATAATTTTCTTCGTGGAAAATGCATATTTTTGATAAGAATTCAACTATTTGGTTAGAAATTCATATTTTTGGTTAAGGATTCATCACTTTCATTGAGAAATTAGCGCTGTGGTTGAAAATTAATATTTTTTAGATTAAAATTAATTTTCTCACCGGGAAATTTAACTATTCCATTTTCGGTTGAAAATTTATCTTTATTCGTTGAAAATTCAACTATTTAGTTAAAAATTCATGAATTTAAAAAAAAGATGAAAATCATCAAAAATTCGACTTTTTTGGTAGAATATTAATCTTCCTGGTAGAAATATTATATTTTTTGCTTAAAAGTACAACTATTTGCTTGAAAATTAATCTCTTGTGTTTGAGAAGTGAACAATTTAAAAAAAAATTAATTTCTTTTTGTAAAACATTAATTTTTTTAACAAAAATTTAACAATTTAATTTTTGGTTAAAAAACGATATTGTTTAGATGAAAATTATTGCAATTTGTTGAAAACTCGGCTTTTTTGGTATAAGATTACTTTCCTTAGTTTAACATTCTTTTTCCCCTTGAGAATTTAATTATTTGGTTAAAAATCGATATTTTTGGTGAAACATTCATCATCTTGATTTAAAAATTACTACTGTGGCTGAAAATTTTTATTTCTTAGTGGAAAATTAATTTTTTTGAGTGAAAAATTAATTTTTTACGTGAAGATTTAACTATTTAATTATTTGGTTAAAAATCGATATTTTTGGTTGAAAATTCATCATTTTGATATAAAACTTACTATTGTGGCTGAAAAAGTATATTTTTCAGTGGAAACTTAATTTTTTTGTGTGAAAATTTAACTATTCCATTTCTGGTTAAAAATGGATAATTATTAGTTGAAAATTCCACTGTTTGGTTGAAAATTAATTTTTTTTTTAATGAAGGATTTAACTATTCCATTTTTGGTTAGAAATTGATAATTATTAGTTGAAAATTCCACTATTTGGCTGCAAATTAATTTGTTTCGATGAAGGATTTAACTACTTTGTTGAAAAATCGTTTCTTATATGTTAAAATTTTAAATTTTTCAATAAAAAATCATCTATTTCATTTATGGTTGAAAATTATATTTTTTAGTTGAAAATTCATGCAACTTGTTGAAAACTCGTCTTTTTTGGTAGAAAATTAATTTTTTTAGTTTAAAAATTCTTTTTCCCTTTGGGAATTCAATTATTTGGTCAAAAATCGATATTCTTGGTTGAAAATTCATAATTTTGATATAAAAATTACTATTGTGGCTGAAAAAGTATATTTTATAGTGGAAACTTAATTTTTTTATGTGAAAATTTAACTATTCCATTTGTAGTTAAAAATTGATCTATATTAGTTAAAAATTCCACTGTTTGGTTGAAAATTAATCTTATTTGGTCAATGATTCAACTATTTTGTTTAAAATCCGTTTTTTATATGTTAAAATTTAAATTTTTCAATAAAAATCATCTAATTCGTTTTTGGCTGAAAATGATATTTTTTAGTTGAAAATTCATGCAATTTTTTTAAAATCCGGCCTTTTTGGTAGAAAATTAATCTTCTTAGTTTTAAAATTCCTTTTCCCTTTCAGAATTCAATTATTTGGTTAAAAACGATATTTTTGGTTGAAAATTTCTATTTTTTAATGGAAAATTAATTTTTTTACGTGAAAATTTAACTATTCCATTTCTGGTTAAAAATTGATCATTATTAGTTGAAAATTCCACTATTCGGTTGAAAATTATTCTATTTTGGTGAAGGATTCAAATATTTTGTTGAAAATTTTTTTCTTTTATGTTAAAATTAAAAATTTTCAATAAAACATCATTCATTTCATTTCTGATTGAAAATGATATTTTTTAGTTGAAAATTCATTCAATTTGTTGAAAACTCGTCTTTTTGGTGGAAAATTAATTTTTTCAGTTTTGAAAATCTTTTTCCCTTTGAGAGTTCAATTATTTGGTTAAAAAACGATATTTTTGGTGGAAAATTCATCATTTTTATTTAAAAATTACTACTGTGGATGAAAATTTCTATTTTTCAATGGAAAATTAATTTTTTTACGTGAAAATTTAACTACTCCATTTTTGATTAAAAACTGATCATTTTTAGTAGAAAATTCCACTATTTGGTTGAAAATTAATTTGTTTTTATGATTTTCTGGTTGAAAATTATATTTTTTAGTTGAAAATTCATGCAATTCGTCGAAAACTCGTCTTTTCGATAGAAAATTAATTTTCTTCGTTAAAAAAATCTTTTTTCCTTTCAGAATTCAATTATTCGGTAGAAAAACGATATTTTTGGTGAAAAATATATATTTTTAAGTGGAAAATTGATTTTTTTGCATGCAAATTTAACTATTCCATTTTCAGTTGAAAATTGATCATTTTTAGTTGAAAATGCCACTATTTGGTTGAAAATTCGTTTCTTATATGTTAAAATTTACATTTTTCGATAATAAAAATTATCTATTTCATTTCTGCTTGAAAAACGAAATTTTTAAGTCGAAAAGTCATGCAATCTGTCGAAAACTCGTCTTTTTGGTAGAAAATAAATTTTCTTAGTTGTAAAAATCTTTTTGTCTTTGAGAATTTAATGATTTGGTTAAAAGTCGATATTTGGGTTGAAAATTCATCATTTTGATTTAAAAATTACTACTCTGGCTAAAATTTTATATTTTTAGGTGAAAAATTAATTTTCTTACGTGAAAATTTAACTTTTCCATTTGGAGTTGAAAATTGATCATTATTAGTTGAAAATTTCATTCTTTGGTTGAAAATTAATCTGTTTTGATGAAGGATTTAACTACTTTGTTGAAAATTCGTTTCTTATATGATAAAACTTAAATTTTTCAATAAAAAATCATCTATTTCATTTCTGGTTGAAAATACATTTTTTTATGTAAAAATGCATGCAATTTGTTGAAAACTCGTCTTTTTGGTGAAAAAATTGATTTTTCTAGTCATAGTTTTTTTCCAAAAGATTGGTAAAAATATTTTGAAAAAAAATTAATATTTGTTGTGCAGCTTGAAGTTAGCAATCCAATTTTGAAAACTCAATATCTTTTCGAGTTTTTCCGTCCAAACGACAAAATTTGGTTTCCAAACATGACCAAACGACGACCAAACGATTCCATTGAATAAAATTTGAATATTTTATGGTTGTTTCGCTAACTTTACGGACTTACAGAATTATAGAATCTTCAACTAAAGGAGATTAAATTTTAAGCCAACAGTTGCATTTTCAACTTGAATTTGCAAGTTTTTTGGAAATAAGAATGAAGAATTCGTTTAATTTTCAGGTCATAAAGGAATGAGTTCTTTTTTATCAGACAGAGGAATTTATTCAATTATTTTACAGAATTATCGCCTGCATCTTTCGGCTTCTGGTATTATTACTCTAAGACACTAAAATCAATAGGAGCTTTACGGGCACGCAAGGGATAAAAATTATAGCGTACCCAGGAGAGGTAAACTGAACTCCCAGTAATATCTCTTTAGTTCTTCTCTCTCTAATAAAACGGCCTGCAATTATCGTAATTCACCTGGAAAATGCAGTGCGAATCGTTTGCTCAGAATTATAGAGCTAAGAGGATCATAATAATTTACTATAAATATTCCTCCATTATTTTTTCAAGTTTATCTTCTTACCTACATTATCAGGAGAGGGTTCAGATGAAAAAATTAATTTTTAACTAAAAAATCATTAAAGTTTTATAGAGCGAGTCAAAGAAACTTTTGATGACTCCTAACGAGTTTTCAGAAGAGAGTGTTGCCAAATTTAAAAAAATTATTTCGAGGTCGATTACTCACGTAGCCTTATGCTTCAGTTATATTTATTTTTACACAGCCACGAACACTCACACACACACATATATTATCGCACGCTTTTTACCCTATGAAAAATCGAAAGCAATTCTGCGGAGGGATTCGAACTAGCGAACACCTATGTCTAACACAGCGAACGCAACTAAACCCTAACAACTAAACCCTCCGGCTAACCTAACACATGGAGTATTTTGCAGAAATCCCAGCAAAGAGCCTGGCCCCCATTTCAAGGCATGAAAATTAAATTTTATGAAATAAACTCCCTTTTTATGTTGAAAACTTTAAATTTTTTAACGCTTGTACTTTCAAATTAGCCAATTTTGAACAATTTGAATTTTAGCGTAATATATAATTTTCAGTTTATCAATTTTAAATCGTTTCGTTTTGAATAACTCATATAGAATTATAAATTTTTTGATCCTCCGTAATAACATTTTCTTAATTTTAAATTATTTTCTTTCAAAATTTAAATGTCGAGTTTGAATTTACTACTGTTTAATTATGCATGCTTCCAATTAAAATTAAATTTTTAAACTCTTGATTTTCAATTAATCAACTTCAAGAATTTATACTTGTAATGACTAAAAGAGATCTATTTTTCCTGTTTGCTTTTAATTAAATTTCAGTTTGGTATATATTTTGTATACTTAATTCCCAATGCTTTTTTTTTTAATTTTGCAAGCTCTTCAAATATTTTTATTTTAAAATAGCAAATCAGAAGCTCAGAAAATGATGATTTCAAAGTTATAATTCTTTTCATATTCAAGGTTTCAATTGTACATAATTGAGTTTAAAACGTTTAAATTTTCTGACTACTCAGGTTTTCCTGACAAGCAATGATTTTAAATTGAAAAGTGACAGACATCAGAAAAAGACTACAAATTTTTGCAATGAAAATAATTTTTTACAAAACAAATTAAATTTTCCACTAAAGAATTGAATTTTCTACCTTAAACAAAAATTCACAACAAAAAAGGTAATAGTTGATGTCGCAACCAAAAAAGATGAAAATTCATGAAAATAGAAAAGAAGATTAATTTTAAAATCAAAAAGACAAATTTTCAACCAAACATGTGAGTCTTCAACCAAAAAGATGAATTTTTAACAAAGTAGTTCAACTTTTACCCATGCAATTGACTTTTCAATGAAAAAATATCAATTTTCAACAAAATAGCCAAACTTTGACCAAAGAGATGAATTTTCAACTAAAAATATGAATCTTCAACAAAAAAATGATTTCTTAACAATGGGGTTCAAACAAAATTTTAAAACAAAATAGTTGACTGCTCAAGCAAAGAAGATTAATTTTCAAACAAACAGTTGCATTTTTATCCAAAAAAGATTAAATTTCTACTTTAAAAAATGTATTTTTATATCAAAAAGACAGGAATAAAAAAAAAGATTTGAATTTTTATCTAAAAAAGATTTCACTTTCACTTTTCAGCATTATATTATGAAGCAGTTGCATTTTAATCCAAGATAGATTAATTTTCTACTGAAATAGATTAGTTGTTCTAATCAAAAAGACAAATATTTAAAAACAGAGGAGTTTTCATCCAAAAAATATTTCGATTGGTTTTGCAACAAAAAATGTGAATTTTTCTCAAAAGGTAATTTTTCTACGAAATAGATGAATATTCAACAAACGAGTAGAATTTTGGACCAAAAAGGATAATTTTGTGACAAAATTATTGAATTTTCAACCAAACAGATACATTCTTATCCAAGAAAGATGAAATTTCTATTCGAAATATGAATTTTTAAATAAAAAAAGATAAATTTAAAAAAACTTGAATTGTCATCCAAAAAAGATTTCAGTTGATGTTAAAAAAAACAGGTGAATTTTCGACCAAAAAGAATGACTTTTTAACAAAATTATTGAATTTTCAACCAAACAGTTGCATTCTTACACAAAAAAGATGAAATTTCTACTAAAGTAGATGAATTTTCAAAGCAAAAAAACGAATATTCAAAAAAATAGTTGAATTTTCATCCAAAAAAGATTTCAATTGATTTTTCAACACCAAAATATGAATTTTTC
>JAABKJ010007292.1:8242-21094 GCA_011634705.1 Andricus grossulariae
TCTAAACGTCGCTTAAACTTGATAAAAATTTTGTGTAAAATTTTTTAATATTTTTAATTGAAAAAATTGGCTTCAAAATCGTCTACATTCTTTTTCGAAATCTTGGGAAATAATCTAAAATGTTGTGAAATCGATATTTCTTTATTATCGTGAGACCTTTCAAAATCTTTTAGAAGCGTCAAAATTTGCATTCCCAAATATTCAAAAATGTAAGTTTTTTCCAACTTCTTAAAAATGTTCTGACGTTTAAATTAATTTTGAATCTTCTCCAAATTTCTAAATGTCTCCTAAACTTGATCGAATTTTTTTATAAAACTTCGTAATCTTGCTAATAAAGAATTCTTCTTCAAAATCGTCCATATTATTTGTCAAAATTTTAGGAAATAATTTTAAATGTTTCAAAATCTTTGATAAATTTTCTTTTAAAATGTATTTTTCAAAATAAAAAAAGAGTAAAAATTTTCCCAGCAATTTTAAGAAATTTTTTTCATTCTCTTGAGACATATTAAAACTCTTAAAAAGCTTCTTTTTTAGAAATCTTCAAAAATCTATACATTACGCTTTTTAAATCAAATTGCTGGGCAACTTTATTCCATTAATTATTATTATTATTGAATATATTATTTAAATAACCTTAAATTTCTCATAAAAGTATGCAGACTTTTTATTTTGAAGGGGAAAAAGGAACAACAGCTTCATCCAATCACGAACACGGGTTTCCCGAAAGCAATAGTTTCAAATTGCTTCGAGTAGTTTCGGGATGGGGTCAACTTTGCACGTGCCCAACTGTGCACGTCGATGGCCAAACGGACAGCTGTGCACGTCCAAGAACCATCTGTGCACCTGCATAGGTGTACAAGTGACAACTGTGCACGTTGAAATTTAGACGTGCACAGTTCTCAGTTGGACAACTTTGCACGTGCACAGATGGTACTTGGACAATTGTGCACGTGCACAGATGGTACTTGGACAATTGTGCACGTGCACAGATGGTACTTGGACAATTGTGCACATGCACAGATGGTACTTGGACAATTGTGCACGTCGAAATTTCGACGTGCACATGTACACTCCGCCACCGGGCCAACATGAAAAAATGTGTTGAATAAATTTTATCAAAGTTTCACTGTTGTTTATGTGATGATGTATAATGACGGGTTATACATTTGTCTTAGTCATTGGTTAGTAAAATATGAAGGTTTATTTATTTGGTTGGCACGCATTTTTTTCTTCAAATTTTCTGATAATTAGGGGTTTTTCAAAGCCCATAAGGTTTCACGTGTATTTCCTCTAAAAAAAAGGCCTTTTTGGAAACTTGTAATAGAATCGTTGATATTAGATTATCTTAATGCATCTGACATGATGTTCTTGGAAATTATTTGCTGAATACTTTTTGAATTCAATTTGTATAAGCAATTTTTATAGAGTCTCGAAAAAAACTCCATAAGTGCAAAAATGAGGTATGATATATGCCTGAGGCCGACACTACACAATATCACTTTACATACACTCAGTTTCGAAGAATTGATACAATTCAAGGAATTCATTGATTTACATGAATTCGTGGAATTCGAGGAATCCATGTATTTCGAAAAATTCATAGAATTGAAGGAATACAGAGAATTCAAGGAATTCAGAAAATTCAAGGGAATCAGAGAATTCAAGGGATTTAGAGAATTTGAGGAATTTAGAGAATTCAAGGGATTCAGAGAATTCGAGGCAATTAGAAAATTCAAGGCATTGCGTGAATTAAAGGAATTCAGCAAATTCAAGGAATTGATAGAATTCCGGGAAGTTAGGGAATTCAAGTAATTCAGCAAATTCAAGTTATTATGAAAATTCCACGAATTAAAGCCACTCTGTAAATTCTCAGGATTGTGAATTCTTTGTATTCATAGAATTCTTAGAATGCCTGGTATTCTCTGAATTCCTTAAATTCTCCTAATGCCCTTAATTCTCAAAATTTCTTAAAATCTACGAATTCCCTAATTTCCTTCAATTCTCTAAATTCCTTTACTTCTCTAAGTTCGTTGAATTCACTGAATTTTTTGAATTCTCACAATCCATTAAATTCTCTGAATTCCTTGAATTCTATAAATTCCTTGAATTCTCTAATTTACTTGAATTATCTAAATTCCTTGAATTCTCTGAATTGCTTGAATTTGCTGAATGCCTTGAATTTGCTGAATGCCTTGAATTTTCTGATTCTCTTGAATTCTCTGAATCCCTTGCATTCTCTGAATTCCTCGAATTCTCTGGATTCCTTGAATTCTCTGGATTCCTCGAATTCTCTGAATTCCTCAAATTCTCTGAATTTTTCGAATTCTTTGAATTCCCTGAATTTGTATAATTCTCTGAATTCCTTGAATTTGCTCTACGCCTTCAATTTGCTGAATGCCTTGAATTCTCTGAATCCTCTCAATTCTCTGAATTTCTTAAATTCATTGAATGTCTTGAATTTTTCGAATTCCCCGAATTCCCTGAATTCTCTGAATTCCTTGAATTCTCCGAATTCCCTGAATTCTCTTAATTCCCTGAGTTCGTATAATTCTCTGAATTCCTGGAGTTCCTTAAATACCTGGAATTAGCTGCATGCCTTAAATTTGCTGAATTGCTTGAATTCACTAAATTCCTTGTATTCTCTAAATTCCTTGAATTCTCTGAATCCTCCGAATTCCTTGAATTCTCCGAATTTTTTTGAATTCTCAGAATTCCTTGAATTCTCTGAATTTCTCGAATTCTTAGAATTCCTTGAATTCTCTGAATTTCTTGAATTCTCAGAATTCCTTGAATTCTCTGAATTTCTTGAATTCTCTTAATTCCCTGAATTCGTATAATTCTCTGAATTCCTGGAGTTCTTTAAATTCCTTGAATTAGCTGCATGCCTTCAATTTGCTGAATTCCTTGAATTCACTAAATTCCTTGTATTCTCTGAATTCCTTCAATTCTCTGAATCCTCCGAATTTCTTGAATTCTCTGAATTTCTTGAACTCCTTGAATTCTCTGAATTTCTTGAATTCTCTGAATTTCTTGAATTTTCTGAATTCCTTGAATTCTCGGAATTTCTTGAATTCTCTTAATTCCCTGAATTCGTATAATTCTCTAAATTCCTAGAGTTCTTTGAATTCCTTGAATTCGCTGCATGCCTTCAATTTTCTGAATTTCTTGAATCCACTAAATTCCTTGTATTCTCTGAATTCCTTGAATTCTCTGAATCCTCTAAATTCTCTGAATTCCTTGAATTCTCTGAATCCTCTGAATTCTCTGAATTCCTTGAATTCTCTGAATTTCTTGAATTCTCTGAAATTCTTTAATTCTCTGAATTACCTGACTATAATTCTCTGAATTCCTGGAGTTCTTTGAATTCCTTGAATTCGCTGCATGCCTTCAAATTGCTGAATTCCTTGAATTCACTAAATTCCCTGTATTCTCTGAATTCCTTGAATTCTCTGAATTTTCCCACTTCCTTGAATTTCTGAATTCCTCGACTTCTGTGGATTCCTCGAATTCCCTGAATTCCTCAAATTCTCTGAATTTTTCGAATCCTCTGAATTCCTTGAATTCTCTGAATTCCCTGAATTTGTATAATTCTCTGAATTCCTTTAATTTGCTCTATGCTTTTAATTTGCTCAATGCCTTGAATTATCTGAATCCCTTTAATTCTTTGAATTTTTTAAATTCGCTGAATGTCTTGAATTTTTCGAATTCCCCGAATTCCCTGAATTCTCTGAATTCCTTGAATTCTCTGAATCCTTGAATTCTCTGAATTCCTTGAATTCTCTGAATTCCCTGAATTCTCTCAATTCCCTGAGTTCGTATAATTCTCTGAATTCCTGGAGTTCATTAAATTCCTTGAATTCGCTGCATGCCTTCAATTTGCTGAATTCCTTGAATTCACTTTATTCCTTGCATTCTCTGAATTCCTTGAATCCTCTGAATTCTCTGAATTTCTTGAATTCTCTGAAATTCTTGAATTCTCTGAATTCCCTGAATTCCTATAATTCTCTGAATTCTCCGAATTCCCTGAATTCTTATAATTCTCTGAATTCCTGGAGTTCTTTGAATTCCTTGAATTCGCTGCATGCCTTCAATTTGCTGAATTCCTTGAATTCACTAAATTCCTTGTATTCTCTGAATTCCTTGATTTTTCTGATTTCTGTGAATTCTCTGAATTCCTTGAATTCTCTGAAATCTCTGGATTCCTTGCATTGTCTCAATTCCTTGAATTCTTTGAATTTATTGGATTCTCTGATTTCCTTGAATTCGTTGAATTCTTTGAATTCCCTCAATTCCTTCAATTCGTGAAATTCCTTGAATTCGCTGAATGCCTTAAATTTTCTGATTACCGACAATTCTATGAATTTCTTAAATTCTCTGAATTTCTTGCACTCTCTGAATTTCATGCATTCTCTGAATTCCTTAAATTCTCTGAATTCAAGGAATTCTCTAAATTCCTTGAACTCTCTGTATTAATTGAATTCTTTGAATTCCTTGAATTGTCTGAATTCCGTGAATTCTCTGAATTCTCTGGATTCCTTGCATTCTCTGAATTCCTTGAATTCGTCGAATTCCCGGAAATACTCGAATTTTCTGAATTTTCTGAATTCCTCGAATTCTCTGAATTCCTTGAATTTTCTCAATTCCTTGACATCGTATATAATATAATAATTTGGTACGAATTTTTTCATAAAAACAATTTTTAAAATATTCCTAAACAAACTTTAAAAAAGTTAGTACGCTCCATTCCACCAGGATTGAATACCTTTAACTGCTAAAATTTATTATACGTAGATATAAAGGACCACTCTAGTATAAACGTTTATGTAAGGACATAAACGTGCAAAGTTGGGCAAGTGACATCTGTGCACGTGCACAATTGGGCAAGTGACATCTGTGCACGGCCAAGTCCAGAGGAGTCAAATTTTCGACGTGCACAGTTGTCACTTGCAAAACTGTGCACGTCGAAATTTCAACGTGCACAGTTGTCACTTGCAAAACTGTGCACGTCCAAATTTCAACGTGCACAGTTGTCACTTGCAAGACTGTGCACGTCGAAATTCCAACGTGCACAGTTGTCACTTGGAAAACTGTGCACGTCGAAATTTGAACGTGCACAGTTATCACTTGCAAAACTGGGCACGTCGAAATTTCAACGTGCACAGTTGTCACTTGGAAAACTGTGCACGTCGAAATTTCAACGTGAACAGTTGTCACTTGCAAAACTGTGCACGTCGAAATTTCAACGTGCACAGTTGTCACTTGGAAAACTGTGTACGTACACAGATAGAACTTGGAAAACTGTACACGTCGAAATTTCGACGTGCACAGCTGGGTTCCTTTGGACTTGGACGTGCACAGTTGTCCGTCCGGCCATCGACGTGCACAGTTGGGCACGTGCAAAATTGCTACGTGCGAAGTTATCCGTCACCCGTAATTTCGAGATTGTTCGAGAAATAATCGAAAATGGCGCCATGCGCTTTTTAATAAATGGATTCCTGATTGAAGATTCGATAGGAATAATATAAAATAAATAAATGTATAAAAAATGCCGTCTGACTTTTAACGGAATAGACTACTTTTTATTTGAACAAGGTGGATTCTACATTCTGATTTCGCTTCCTCTATCTCTACAAGAATCGACATTGTTCTTACACAATGACGACAGCACACGAGGCTTGAAATCTTTTCGGCACTGAACTTTATGTACTTCCTGTCGAGCCAGACGGAAAATAACTCTTATGCTCGAGATATTTCTAAGAATGTAAAATCTGCAAGATGACTGAAAAATACTTACTTCTCGAGGAAATAATACGACGGAAAATTCAGCGGCAGTGAAGCAAGAAATCTGAAAGCATACTTTAAATTTTCATAATGAACATTTTTCCCTGGAAAAAAATTTTCCGAATAAATCTTTCATCCTAATAATAACGTTGAGTCTTATAGTCAGAATCTGAAATCACATATGAAAAATATAAATGTGAAAAACTTTTTTTTCAATACTTGAAAAAATAAAATATAGTGATTTTATTTTACAAGTAAAGCATCTGAATTCATACCCACTATTTTCATAAGCATTTTATATTGAAAATTGATTCTTTTCATTTGAAAAGCATACTATTATATTTTTGGCTTAGCATTCATCTGTTTTTGTTAAAAATCGTACTTTTTGGTTGAAGATTTGACAATTTTATTGAAAATTCGTTCTTTTTTATTCATTAAAAACTATTTTTTCCATCCGAAAATTTAAGTATTTCATCATTGGTTGAAAATGGATAGTTCTTACATGAAAATTTAAATCCTTTGTTGAAAATTCGTTTCTTTTTTGTTGATTTTTTTCAACTTGAAACTAAATTGTTCAATAATTTGTTAAAAACTGATCATTTTTAGTTTAAAATTGATCTATTTTGTACAAAACTGGTCTTTTTGAATTGAAAATTCAACTTTTTTGTTTACAATTTAAAATTTAAACTGATTTGGTAGTGGATTGAACTGTTTGTTGAAAGTTCGTCTTTTTTTTTGTAGAATTCACCGGTTTTTTTATTTAAAATTAAAATATTAACTATTATATATTTTGTCAAGAATTTAACTTTTTGTTTATATTCGACTGTTTTCAATTCAAAATTAGAATTATTTCTTGGTTGAAATATCAACTATTATGTTTTCCGTTGAAAATTACTCTTTTTCATGGAAAATTTAACTACTTGGTTGATAATTGAACTTTTTTGTTAAAAATTCCTTTTCTTCAGGATTCATCCTATTAGTTGAAAATGCAAATATTTTAATAAAAATCTAATTCATTTTTAAAAATGACCTATTTTGTTGAAAATTTAATTGTTTTGTTTCAAATGTAAATGTTTGATTGATAACTCGTCTATTTGGATCATAAATTTGTCTTGAAAATTTATCATTTTTGGTTAGATTTAAATGTTTTTTATATTTAGCATTAAAATATTTTCTTGTTTGAAATATCAATTATTATATTTTTCGTTTAAAATTAATCTTTCTTGACTGAAATTCAACTGCTTGGTTGATAGCTGAACTTTTTGTTAGAAATTCATTTTTTTCAAATTCATCAGTTCATTTGAAAATTGAAGTAATTTGTTTAAAATTCAAGCATTTTCTCAAAAATTCAACTATATTGTTGATTTTTTTTTTAATTTTAGCTCTTTCATTAAAAAAGCGTCTGTTTGGATAATAAATTTGTCCCTCTAGAACAAAAATAAAACTTCGTTCTGAAAAGTTATTTTTTTTTTACTTAAAGATACATCTCTCTTAGTAGAAATTTTATATTTTTCTGTTAAAATGCAACCATTTTTTTTCTCATTAATCAATTTTGGTTCAGCACTAACTCATTTTCTGGAAAATCCATCTCTTTTGGTTAAAGTTAACTGTTTTTTATTTAAAATTAAAATATTTTCTGGCTTGAAATATCAACTATTATTTTTTCCATTTAAAATTCATCTTTTTGTTACTAAAAATTTAACTAGTTGGTTGATAGTTGAAGTTTTTTCTCGAGAATTTATTTATTTTATGATTCATCCTTTTATTCGAAAATTTAAGTAATTTGTTAAAAATTTAATTATTTTGTCAAAAAATGACCTATTTCCTTAAAAATTCAACTATTTTCATGAAAAAACGTGTAACTGTTTTTTTTATTAAAGTTTAATATTTTTTATGTAAAAAGTCAACCGTTTGGTTGCAAATTCATCTTTATATGTTTAAAATTAATTTATTTTGTATAAAATTTATCACTTTTGCTTGAAAGTTTAACTAATTTGTTGTAAATAAAACGGTATTGTTAATAATTATCTTATTGTTTTATTGAAAATTCAGCTATTAGATTGAAAATTAACTTTTTGTTTGATTAAAAATTAATCTGTTTGGCAGATGATTCAACTATTTTCTTGAATATTCGTCTTTTTTGGTTAAATTCAACTCTTTTTTTATTTAAAATACAGATCATTTTTTGGTTTCAAATTCTTCAATTTAAGGTTGCGTTGGCATTTTATATAAAAAATTTGGTATTCTCAATTTAAAAAAATTAGACTAGCGGTTTTCATCGGAAATCTCGATAACATTTTTCATAATAAATTAGGTATTTAAACAAAAATTATTCAATTTTACGAAAGTTTTAAATGAAATTCGTAATTTTTGGTTTTGCTGGTGGTTTTAAAAATATAGTGGGTATCAAAAAAGATACCATATTTTTAAAACAATTCTAGGTTTACTATCAATTATTAAAGATTTTGAAGAAGAATTGCAATTTTTGAACAATTTTACGCGCTGTTGAAATGTTTCACCGGAAATCGACAATTAAAAAAAAAAGTTTTAGGTTTGAATTAAATTTAATTAAAAACAATTTTCATCAATTATAAAAAATGTTGCCTTATTGTATTATGTTAATAGACACTATGAAATGAAAAAATTTGTATTGATATTAATTTAAAAATTGCATGAGGAAAAAAATTATTCATGAATCCATTTATTTTCCGCCACATATGTTCCTGTGCATTCAATTAATAAAATTTCAAAGTTAAATTGTCAACAAGAATCTTGGGATAACAAAGAAAAAGAAATTAAATTAAAAATTAATTCAAGAAAACATTGAACTAAAATGTTTAGTTTTAAAAATTCAGAGTTCAATTCAAAACTGATCAAACTCTCTTCCCCAGGATAGTTCTTTAAGGAAAATTTTCTTAGATAGAATTTATAACGAATCTGATTCTCACTTTGAATTAAATTAAGATTCAAATTACAATAATATGAATTCGAAATGAATAAAATATCATCCTTAAAGCTTCTGTGATATTGGTATAATCTCGTTAGGAAAGGTGTAATTAGTTCAGGTTTTTTTTCGGTTATACATTTTCACGAAAAAGCATCACACCTCTTTCTCAGATCTGAGCTTGGATCCCCGAGGTTGGATTTTCACAAGAAGAGAAAACAAACGAAGGCTTTTGCGTTTTTTTGTTCTCGTTTTAATTGCGCCTTTTTCCCTCCATTAACCCAAGAAACCCGAGATTTGTTATCAACCGAAAAAAAATTCTAGCTGATAAAATGTTTTCAAAAGAGGTAGATATTAAAATATGAAAAAAAAAAAAATTTCAAACAAAAGGGTTGAATACGCAAGGCATGAAAAATTCACTCTGATGTAGAAGAAGGGATATGATATGATTTTGATTAATTTATTTTTATTAAATATTTTTAGTTACAAATTTTAATCCTGAAATTTAAAGACTCGTCCATTTTATTTATAAATTTCACTACTATACTAATAATATAAAAAAATCTTGTTCTCTGCATTAGAATGATTTTTTTATTAACGTATTTGACATTTTTTCAGCAATTGTTTTATTCCATATCTTTCAGTGCATAATATAAATAAATGCAGAATAAATATCAGTGCTTTTGATTTATAATCATTTGTAGTTATTTTACTATTACTATTATTATTTATTATTATGCAAACGAATTTGAAAATTCCATAATTAATTTCAAGATTTCATTAATGTTCTTTTAATCTTTTTGAAATTTCTTTCTTAAGTTTTCGTATTATTATATTCTGTATATTCGTTTTATAATTTCAATTTGGCGCCAAATTAAAATATTTACTCTTTATTCATATTTTATTTTTTCATATGATGAAAAAAAAGGTTCCTGTAAATGGGATATGATTGTGTTTTTACTTTTTAAATAATGAACAAAAAGGTTACTGGAAATGGGATATGGTTGTATTTTCACTTTTCAAATAATGAAAAGAAAGGCAACTGGAAAAGGGAGAAGAGTGTGTTAGGCTACTGGAAAAGGGTTATGACTGTGTTTCCACTCACGCCTATCTTTTTTTCATTACCAAAATGTAATATGGTAGTATTTCCACTTTACACAATAAAAAGTAAGGTTACTGGAAATGGGATATGATTGGATTTTCCCTTTTCGCATGATAAAAAGAAAGGCTACTAGAAAAGGGATAATAGTGTGTTAGGTTACTGGAAAAGGGGTAGGGTTGTGTTTCCACACACGCCTACCCTTTTTTCATTACTAAAATGTAATATGGTAGTATTTTCATTCTTCACATAATGAAAAGGAAAGTTACTGGAAATGGGATATGCTTATGTTTTTACTTTCCACATAATGAAAAGAAAGGTTACTGAAAAGGAGGTAAGGTTGTGTTTGGCACACATAATTAAAATAAAGGTTACTCAAAAAGGGCCAGAACCTTTCTTCCACTACGAAAAATGTGATATGCTTGCGTTTTCACTTTCCACATAATGAAAAGAAAGGTTACTGGAAAGAAGGTAAGGAGGTGAAAATTTGGTATGGCTGTATTTTCACTTTTCACACAATGAAAAGAAAGGTTACTGAAAATGGGATACGGTTGTATTTTTACTTTTCGTGTAATGAAAATAAAGGCAACTGGAAAAGGGGTAGGCCTTTGATTCCACTCATCTGTACTATTTTTTCCATTACTGATAATGTAATTTGCCTGTATTTTTACTTTCAACACAATAAAAAGAAAGGTTACTGAAAATGGGATATGGTTTTATTTTCTCTTTTCACATAATGAAGAGAAAGGTTACTGAAAATGGGATATAGTTGTATTTTCACTTTTCACATCATGAAGAGGAACATTACTGAAAATGGGATATGATTGTATTTTCACTTTTAACATAATGAAAAGAAAGGTTACTAAAAATCGGATATGGTTGAATTGTCACTTTTCGTATGATGAAAATAAAGGCTACTGGAAAAGGGGTAATTGTGTGCTGGGCTAAGGGAAAAGGAATAGGCCTTTAATTCCATTCACCCCTACTCTTTTATCTATTATTTAAATTGTAATATTCTTGTATTTTTGCTTTTCACACTATGAAAGGAAAGGTTACTGAAAATGGGATATTTTTGTATTTCAACTTTTTACATAAAAAAGAGAAAGGTTACTGAAAATTGGATATGGTTGTATTTTTACTTTCTACACAATGAAGAGGAAACTTACTGAAAATGGGATATGATTGTATTTTCACTTTCCAAATAATAAAAAGAATGGTAACTGGAGAGGGGGCGAGGCTGTGTAAGGCTAATGGAAACCGTGTAGGGCTATTATTCTACTCACGTTTACCCTTTTTCTATTACTCATCATGTGGTATGGTTGTATTTTTATTTTTCATGTATTGAAAAGAAAGGTAACTGGAAGTGGGATATGGTTATACTTTTACTCTTCACATAATAAAAGGAACGTTATTTGAAACAGAATATGGATGTATTTTCACTTTTCACATAATAAAAACAAAGTCTACTAGAAAAGGCGTAATGTTATGTTAGGCCACTTTTCTCCCAATGAGAAGAAAGGTTACTAAAAATGGGATAGGGTTGTATTTTCACTTTTCTTATAATGAAAATAAAGGCTGCTGGCAGAGGGGTAATAGTGTGCTAGGCTACTGGAAAAGAGATAAGCTTTTGATTCCACTTATGCCTACTCTTTTTTCCAATACTAAAAACGTGATATGGTTGTATTTTCACTTTTCACAAATTGAAAAGAAAGGTTACTGAAAATGGGATATGTTTGTACTTTCACTTTTCACGTAATGAATAAGAAGATTACCGAAAATGGGATATGATTGTATTTTCACTTTCCAGATAATGAAACGAAAGGTTACTGGAAAGGGGGCTGTGTTTCAGGCTACTGGAAACGGTGTAGGGATGTGAGTCCACTCACGTTTACCCTTTTTTCCACTACTAAACATGTGGTATGGTTGAAATTTCAATTTCCACACAATGAAAAGAAAGGTTACTGGAAATGGGATATGTTCATATTGTAACTTTTCACATAATGGAAGGAAAGGTTACTTGAAATATGATATGGTTGTATTTTCACGTTTCACAAAATAAAAAGATAGGCTACTGGAAAAGGAGTGAGGGTGTTTAGGCTACTGAAAAAGGGGCTACTGGAAAAGGAGATAATTGCATGATTAGCAATATATTTCCTTGGTTTTATCTCTTTTGAATTTGCAATACATCTTTTTCGTTCTATTCATGCGACTTTAAAGTGTGAAACCCATTTAAGCTGCTGTCACAATTCGCATCGCGATGCAACTTTTTCCTCTGACTTTCTTTGCAGTATCATATTTTTATCGAGCAAGTGAGCACGATTTCTACCTTCGGCACTTTATTTTGTCGCAGGTAAGCGTAAGATTGCAAAATCGAACCACTTCACCTACAGGGTGCTATGTCGAATGCCATAGATATTTTCTGTAAAGACGAAATCGACATTGACGTAGGCGGTGACGTTGCTTTATTTATCCAAAGGAGAAATAAGAATGTCACACTGACTTACCTGCTACTCAATCGATTTTGAGATGGGCATTGAAACCGGATTTTCACATTTGAGACCAATGAAAAAAATCCCTCATTCAACCACTTTACGGATAAAATTTGCAAAAATTATAATCCTACCCCTTTTCCAGTAGCCTTAAAAAGGTACCTTTTGTTTTCATTTTTTGAAAAGGAAAATACAAGCATATCACATTTTTACTAATGGAAGAAAGGGTAAGTGTTAGTGGGATCACAGCCTCATCCCTTTTCCAGTAGCCTTTCTTTTCATGACGTGAAAAATGAAAATACAACCATATCACATTTTTATCAATGGAAAAAAGGGTAGGTGTGAGTGGAATCATAGTCTTACCCCTTTTTTAGTATCTTAAAAAAGTAGCCATTCTTTTCATTGTTTAAAAAGTGAAGATAATATATATCATTTTTATTAATAGAAGAAAGAGTAGGCGTAAGTGGAACCACAGCCCTACCCCTTTTCCAGTAGCCTTTATTTTCATTATGCAAAAAGTGAAAATACAACCATATCCT
>JAABKJ010007293.1:0-21093 GCA_011634705.1 Andricus grossulariae
CTGATGGTCTAGGAAGTTTCTTACAATGCGACAGGTGTTTAATAAAACCGCCTTCTGAGCTGCTGCCAGTACCCTACTAACTCCTAAATGTTCAAGATATTCAGTGCATCTTGAGTGTGAATAATATCATTGTCTTGTCCACCATATATAAACTATATATAACTTTTTCACCTGGGTATACTTTTGGATCTTGGTTGTACACATTGCCTGCAAATTCCGGTTTAGTGGACAAGCAATGTCGATAATGTAGGCTCTTCCACCTTCTTTCGCATGCATCACGATGTCGGTTTAATTGGCTCGAATATAATGATTCGGCTGGATAGTAACATGCCAATATAAGATGTAATCTTCGTTTTCTAAAACGGGTACTGGAATGTATCTATGAAAAAGCATCCATTCTTTTAAGACTTCTAGGTATAGGACAAGTTGTTGATGTATAATTCCCGCTACATCATTATGTCTATGGGTATATACTCTGAGAGCCATTACGCGACATCCATCAAGAATGTCTTGATGGATTCGTTGGTATCTTCACATAATCGGCACTGGTCAACCACGTCTTGATGTAACATGTGTTTGTGATAATTTCTGGTGCTGACAACCCTGTCCTGAATTGCTATGACGAATCCTTCCATTTCTGGAAACAGGACGTCCTTTTTCAATCAAATATTGGATGCCTCACACTATCCAGTTCATGTTGATCTAACGTTTTTTAGGGTGCTCGCCGTGGATGGCTTTTTGTCTCCATTGCGTTTCTAATTCCTCTACCGTTTCTGCCCTGATATTCAAGGCCTCCTCTGAAGACAAATTCAAGGGCGTGTAATAAAGATCCGCTTTACAGATGGTGTTGTAATGTGCAACATCTCGTTTGCTGTTAAAATAGTCTCCTAACTATATAACTTGTGACTTACACAATTTATTGACATCTACAACGCCTCTATCCCTTTTATATCATGGTAGAACTACCCTTTCAATCCCCGAGCTACTGTGGTGCATTCGGTGTTTCGTCATTTCTACGCGGATGGTTCTGTTTAACCTTTTAAGGTCGGTTTTCGACCATTTGATGGACCCAAAGGAGTACCTGAGGACAGGGATGGCATGGGGCTTGCTTGCCCTGATCTTGTTTGCCGAATTAGGAGAACTCTTCAGAATCAATCTGAGTCTTGTAGTGAAGGCAGTCTTTAGGCTTTTCTTAACTATCATATGCTGAATACCTTTAGATTCGAGAATACCCAGGTATTTATATGATTTGCCCTCAACCATTGTCTAGATGTCATTCTCGATTTCGTTCTCTTGCTCTGCCGTCCCTAATTCTCCTCTGGTTAAATGCACTGTTCTGCATTGAACTATTCCGAACCCCATGTGCATATCATTGGAAAACTGCTTTGTGACATCGATCACTTGCTGCAGTTTCTGTTCTGAACTAACGTATAGTTTCAGGTCATCCATGTATAGAAGATGGTTCACTTGATGGCCATCCTCATTATCATATATTCTGAACTCTATGACATGCTATTTACTATTTTGCTCGATGAGTTCAACCCTAAACGGACCTATAATGCACTAAAGAAGTCTCCTTCAAAGGTTCCCGTCGTAATGCGTATTGATCTAGTTACTATGTTTGTCCATGATCAAAATACTTGATTCTTGTACTCCAAAGCATCATCGCACGACTTAGGAAGTCAATGATGCGTGGGCAAATTTTGTATATTTTTAAGACTTCAAGCAAATAGTCATGTGGTACGGAAGGAAACGCTTGCTTGCATTCAATGTATGCCATGTGCAAGTTTCTTCGCTGTTTACGATCTTGCGTCATGGCAACAGCGTCTATGTGGACTAGATCTTTACAGTTCCGCGAGTTTTTACAACATCCTTTTTGTTCTCCTGTAAGGATTTTATTCTCGTTGCAGTAAGAATATGCCTTATCTGAAATGATAACTGTAAGGCATTTATAAATTGTTGGAAGACAGGCTATCGGTCGAAATTAAGATGGATTTTGAGCTTCTGGTTTTTTAGGCAACATATACGTAGTTCCTTTAAACATAAAACCTGGCATCAGATCTGGGTGTTCAATGATCTTAAGAAAATACCTTGCCAACGCAGAAGGCACACTCGTAAGGTACTTGTACCAGAAATTGTCCACCATGTCCAGACCTGGAGCTTTCCGTTCACTTGCCCTTTTCAAACTCGCTGAAACATCTTAATCAGTGATATTAGTCAGCTCCATTTCACACTTATTGCTTGCTCTTGCTTTCTCTAGTTGAAACCAAGCAGCGTCTAAGGATATCCTCCACATGGCGAGTCAGTCTCTGAGACCAAGTGCCCTTTCGAAATTTCTACAAGAGTCCCAGTTTTGCTCTTATTTCACTAATCTCGCTCATCATCCTGGCACACGCGAATGCAACGCAATATGCAAGAGTGCACCTGCAGCAAGCTCACATCCCGCTGCAATAATAGAGGCAGTATCTCGGTTTTCAAGTTGCCAACTAACCGGAGAAGGTCTGTGTTGACTCTAAATTTCGGCAGAACTGTTTCTCATTGATGGTTCTTGATCTGCAAACTCTATGATGACATCAGTGAACCACACCATGAGACGCAGGCTTTCCACGTTGAGCTCTCCAATGAGTTGAACAGGAGCAGGGTCAGGGTCCGGCGGCTGCAAGCCGTCAACGACCGTCGACCATGAGACATTCGCCCCGCTACATCCCGCAGATCCGACATCCGCTCGTCTATAGCGTCTCGTGTCACGGGCATATGAACCTCCTCTTTCACCGTGACTGCGGGGTGCGATGATGCTAATTGTTATTGCACCTGTTTCTCGATGTTACTTATTTCGACCTCGGATACCATTCACTTTACCTAAATACACTTTTTTCGTTAAGCGTCCTTTATCCGTTCTCTCAACATGAGCAAACCATCTCTACAAATTTCTTTCATTCTTGTCAATCAGTGTCTCTTCTACACCACATTGTTTGAAAACCCACTTATAACTAACTTTGTCCATTAGCGTTTCACCACATATACGTGTATTCCGCAGGAATTATTGCATTCTAACCGAGTTGGCTCCTACACTTCTATAACCTTTATACCCTCGCTTATACGCCTCTCTTCGTTTCAGGCAATGTTGCACACTATTTTCTCATTTATTCTTTCTCACATAATAAATTTTTTTATTTACGTTAATCTTGAAACCAATGCTCTTAATGCTATTATTTAGTCTACTCAATATTCGCTGCAAATCATGGTCTGATCCTGCCGTAAGATCCTTATCATCTTCAAACGCTAATCAACGTACCTTCACAGTGACGAGATCAACACCTTCTTCATCTTATAGAGTCATTCTTAGACGTTTGTCCATGTATATGTCGTAGGCTTTTAGACAAATCTGTTTTTTAGCCGAATTCCTAGACACTTGGCTTAACACCAGCCGATAGACGAATTTTTGTTTCAACGATCCATTTTAGTCTAACTGCCGGATCAACTTACGAATTTATCCTCAAGGTCGACTTTTAGCCTAACATCCTTATTATTATCAAATATTCTGAAATTTTGTGAAGCAAAATGTCTGCCCCTGAGGGTTTGTGATACCATTAAAATATATGCACTGACCGATAATCGCGGGCCCTTACATTTGAATAATATCTTCGGTGTTATGAAATGAACTTTGGGATATAAATTATTCTTGATTTAACACCTAGGTAGAGAGATAAATTTTCAAATAAAAAGTAAGAATTTTCAACCAAGAAAGAATTTTTTGTCAATTAAAAGAATTTTCGTCCAAATGTGAAATTTTCAGGCTAAAAAGACAAGCTTTTTATGAAACAGTTGTTTTTTCAAACAACAAAGATGAATTTTTAAACAAGAAGATTAATTTTCTGATACAAAGGACGAATTTTCAACAACATACATACATTTTTAACCAAATAGTTCAATTTTCAACCAAAAAGATTAATTTTCTGCCAAAAAGGATGCATTTTCCACAAACTGCATAAATATTGTTAACCGAATAGTTTAATTTCTACCAAATATACGAATTTTCAATAAATTACATACATTTTCAAGCAAAAATAGGATAGATAAATTTTCATTTACAAAAATTAATTTTCAATAAAAAAGAATTTTCTACCAACCAAACTATTGAATTTTCATCCAAGGAGTTAAATTTTCAGTTGAAAAAACTAACGAAACATCAAACGAAACAGATGAATTAAAAAAATTATTTTTTATTTTAAAAAAGACAAATTATGAATAGTTAAATAAAAAAATAGTTAAATCTTCAGTTAACAAAATTAATTTTAACAACAACAAAAAAACAAGTTTCAACAAAATAGTTAAATTTTTAAACAAAGAAATAAAGTAAACAAAATGCTAAATCTTCAACTCAAAATGGATTTTTAACAAAGTAGTTCAACTTTAAACCAAATAGTCGAGCCAACAATACGAATTTTCTACAAAACAGTTGAAGTTTTAACCCGGAAATGTGAATTTCAAAAAAAAAGTTACTTTTCAACCGAAATAGATTAATTCTTAACGCAGCTTTCGTAATATGTGTATGACCTTTTATTTATTTATTCATTCATTATTATTTCGTGAATGTATGATTATTAAATTTATTATTAATATTACTAAGTACTACTAATATTATTGGGTAACTTACAAGCAATACTGTTACAATTATGAATAAAGTATTATACAATTTGTAAGAAATAGTTTTATCCACTACCCCCCCCCCCCATACATGAAAGGCAGAATAAAAAAATTACCCTCCCCCTCCCAAAAAAAGGCTACATAATTTATGCACGGGCCTTCAGTTATACCATAATTAAACATTTACTTTAACTGAATTGTAATGTAAACTTTTATTTTCAGCTGGATTTGATGGTACATCAGACATCGATCTCCTTAAGGTCAGATTGTGTTTTCAAGGCATCATTCCTCTAGAAGGGGACCAATGCAAAAAATTAGTTCCTGTAGTTTCCACGCCCATTTTTGAAAAGAGTACGAGCTTTGTTATTCGCGAAAAGTTATACATTTCTTTGTAAATGAAATTTGTATTTGAATTTTAAATTTTTTACAGATTCCGTGTGTACTTTAGAAATTGTGAAACTCAGTCATTATAGTGCTTCAGTCGCTGGAGGATTGAAGATGTTTCTTTTTTGTGACAAACTTCCAAATAAGGATACGATTCAAATTCGATTCTTCGAGACTCGCGGTTCGAATCCTTTTTGGGAACATTGTACTGATATCCAACCCACGGACATCCATCATCAGGTGAGATATAAAATTATTATTTCAGAGCATTATACATCTTTTTATTCAGTATCTAAATTCTAAACCTCTAAAATAATTAATTATTACTTACAGAAGGTATTCTATAATGAACTACATTTTAGAGATTTGAAAAAAATCAAATATTACCTTACTTATATGAGAAACATTTTTTTGATATTCGAAATTCAACAATACTACATATAGTGCATTTGTTTTCGTCTTCGAGACGCAACAATCGACTTATTGTTGAACATTTTATGAACTACTAGTACTGATTATTGAACTTTAAAAAAATGGTTTATTCTTTTTATATGGGAAAAACTTAATTAATAATAAGTATATCACAATACTATATCTGATACGTATATTTGTTCGCGTCTTCGAGACGCGCCGAGTGACCTACTGACGAACCTTCCATGACTTCCTATGATCTAGTAATAAAATAAGTTGGAACAATATATTGGTTATCTTGTTTATCATGAGGAAGATTTCTTCAATATTGGGAATACAACAATACTGTATATGACGAATATGTTCGGGTCTTCGAGACGCGTCGAATGACCTATTGACGAACCTTTCATGACCTTCCATGCCCCCACAAAACCGTTTTTTTTTAAATTTTACATAAGGTTATTTATCTTGTTTATATGAGGAAATTTTCCTGATATTCGGAATATAACAGTACTGTATTTGATGTAATTGTTCGCGTTCCCGAGTTGCCTCGAATGTCCTATTGAGTAACCTTTAATAATAGAGTGGTCCAAAAATGCAATGGATATTTTTTTTTAATTTTCATGAATAAAGCTCGGACATTTTTTCGAATCCACACAACAAAAAATCCATTTTTTTTTTTTTTCTCGAAAAAAATATATATTTAGAGGTGGCGCAAGTTCCTCGGCAAGGTTAATGAAGTTTAACACGTATTTCCCATAAGAAAAAAATACGTTCTTGTAAATTTTATTCAGAATCCTCAATATTAGCTGAATCGAGTTGAAACTCAACATTTCGCTTCACAATTAGCCGTAGAATACGAATAAAATATTACTTTTCAAATATCACCCCCATATGTCGGTTTTATAGGGTCCCGAAAAAACCCCATAAGTGAAAAAATGGGTTTTGCTAGTTTTTGGCGCTAATAATGATTTTTTTTTGCGTTTTTTGAAAATGCAAATTGTTTCTAATTCATGAAATACTACTTTATACTGATAATTAGATGCTTGCATAAATTGTTTAAACAATTTATTGTTTTTAGCCATTTTCTTTTAGAATGGAGATAGAAAGTCGCAGTTTTAAAAAAATTTCTACTTTTTGTACAATTTTCAATGAGAGAGAGGTAACAGTTCTCTAATGTTAACAAACATAATTTTTTAAACAATTTATTATTATTGTTAATAATATTATCTTTGAATAATCCTAGAAATTGCGGTTCTTTCTGAAATTTCAAACTTTTTGTTTACTTTTCACTTGAAGTGAGTTAATATTTAATTTAATATAGTAAAAATAATTGTCTAAACAAATTATTATTGTCTATAGCTATCTTCTTCTATATTTATACTAGATAATTGCTTTTTTTCTGAAATTTTTAACTTTTTGTCAATTTTTCAATTAGAGTGAAGTAATAACTAATTCAAGTCAACAAAAATAATTGTCTATTTTTAACTTGGAGTGACTTAATAATTATTTAAGTTGTGCAAAAATGATTGTTTAAACAAATCATTATTGTTGATAACTATATGCATCTATATTAATTCCAGATAGTTGCGGTTTTTTCTGAAATTTTTAACTTTGCTTCGACTTTTTAGTTATGAACAAATAATAAATAAACATTAGAGAGAAACATATTTTAAACAATCTCTTTCTTTTTCGTGACTATATTTTGCTGGAGGGGGTCTGATATCAAAATATGTTCAATTCCAAATTTTTCTTTTACGCTTTGCAATAAACTTCTTGTTGTAATTTAAAACAAAAATTTTAGAAGTCATTCACACACCTAGTTCTCCCACCTACTTCTAATTATTCCATTCTTTTTTTTGTCGTGTAAGTAGCTTTTTTGCTTCAATTAATTTTTTTTAACATTGCGAAAAGAGCGAAAATAATTCACTTAAAAAAGTAAAATACTACTTAAAAAATGAATCTGGTCAAAGTTAATTTTTATTTGTTCATAACTAAAGATTAAAAGCAAAACAAAATATTTCAGAAAAAAAACAACTCTATAGCAATACTCTAAGAGAATATAGTTATAAACAATAATCAATTGTTTAAATGAACATGTTTGTTAACTTGCATTAATTATTACCTCACGGAGTGAAAAGTGTAAAAAAATTTTAACAGTGCACGAAAAACCACCACTTTTTGGCACTTATCTAAGATAAGATAGTTATAAACAATTATAAATTCTTTAAACAACTGTGTTTGTCAACTTGCATTATTCATTACTTTACTATATAAAAATTGGGTAGAAATTTAAACATTTCAAAATAAACCGTAACTATATTGCACTAATAAAGAAGATAGTCTTAAACCATAATAAATTGCTTAAATCATTCTTTTGGCTAAATTGAATTAATTATTAACCCACCCTATGTGACTCTTTGTACTTGCTATCTCCTAACGATTATACTTTTAGTTATAAATGTTATAATTTGGTTTAAAATTCAACAATTCTGTTGAAGCGTCGTCTTTTTTTATTCAAAATTCAACTGTTTTTCTAAAAATTCCTCTTTTTGGGTTGGGAATTTAACAATTTAGACAGAAAATGAACTTTTTGTTAAAAATTAATATTTTGGTGCTGCAAAATCAAATGAAATCTTTCTTAGTTGAGGATTCAAACTATTTAGTTGAAAATTCATCTTTTTCAGTAAAAAATCAAACCCCTTGGTTAAATGTTGACCCATTTTGTTAAGAAATAATTTTTGTTGCTGAATTTCATCATTAAAAAAAAAATATATCTCTTTAATTGAAAATTCATTTTAGTTGTTGTCAATAATTAATTTTTTTAACTGAAAATTTAACTATTCAAGTTGAATCTTTATCATTTTAGTTGAAAATTTATCTCTTTGGTTGAAATTTTAAGTGTTTTGTTGAAAATAACCTTTTATAATTAAAAATATAATCTCATGGATAAAAGTTGAACTACCTTTTTAAAAATTTTCTGTAGTTAAACATTTAACTTTATATTTCAAAATTCGTTTTTTTAACAATTGTTTTCTAGATTTAAAATGAAACTTTTCCTCTTTTGGTTGAAAACTGATGTTTTTGGTTAACAAAATTTGTATTTTTTTGAACTAATCTTTGTGGTTTGAAATTTTCTTTTTGCTGGTTGGATATGCGACTGTTTTGTTAAAAACTCAAATTTTCTGATTTCTTTTGGCTTGAAAGTTTAAAAATTTGGATGCACTTTTCTTCTTTCTTGATTTCAGTTAAAAATTCATCTCTTCGGTTGCAAAATTGACTAGTCTGTCGAAAATTCTTTTTTTTTCATCAAAAATTTATTTTTTCACTAAGAATTTAGCTTTTTTATTTTCGGTTGAAAATTTCAATTTTTTTGTTATAAAATTAGTTATTTGTTTGAAAATTCATGTATGTTTCTTTAAATTCGTCTTTTTTTGGTGAAAAGTTAATCTTCTCGGTTGAAAATTCATCATTGTAGGTGGAAGATTCAACTATTGTGTTACAAATTCAACTTTTTTTAGTAATTTTTTTTTAATTCAACTCTTTGGTTGAAAATTTTACTATTTCGTTGATTTTTTTTTGTAGAAACATCAATTACTACATTTTTCTTTGATAATTCATCTTTTTGTTAAATTTCAATTTTTTGGTTGACAATTCAACTATGTGGTGAGAATTCGACCATTTAGTTATAAATGAATCTTTGGTAGTCAAAATTTGACATTTTGGCCAAAAATTCTAACATTTTGTCAAAAAGTCATATTTTTTTGTTAAAATAAATTTTGAAAAAATTATTTCAATCTGAAATTGTTTTAGTTTCTCCATAAAAAATTCTAGGTTAAAAATTTTATAGGATTTAAATGCTGGTCTTTGAATATTTATGGGCCGGGAAAATAAAAAATTGTTCAGGGAGAAATCAAGAAATTTTAAAAATGAAGTTTTAGGGCCTCCCTCACTAAGGATATTTAAAGCATTCCAGAGCCCTAATTCTCCACTCTAAACTATCAAAAGAACCTACTGTTTTCTGGAAACATTGATTCTGAATGAAAAATATCACATTTTTCTAGAATCTAGAATCCTCATCCTAATCGTTATGAGACCGAATATATCAATTTATAAATATTGGGTTGGCCACAAAGTATTTATCGTTTTCACAGCATTATTTCGCAATGCTTTTTACAAAATCACAATGAACACTAATCTACGATATATCATCTTTGGCTATTATAATAGACAAAGAATATAGGAAGATGTAAAGATAATAGATGATACATCCCTTAAACGTAATCGTTCCAAGACAAACTATATAATTCATAAATACTTGATATAATTTATAACAAACGATCGAAATTGTCCTAGGGTCTTTTGCTTGGTCAGATGTGCTTCATCGACTACGTGCGGTATTCGGAACTGACAGCATAATGTTTCTAGATGAAAAATACCACATTTGTCCAAAATCTAGAATGCTAATCCTGATCGTCTTGAGACCAAATATATTAATTTATAAATAATTCATAACAAACAAGCGAAATTTTCCTAGCGTCTTCTGCTTGGTGAGCACATGCTTCATCGATTATGTACAGTATACGGAATCGTCATCTTAATATTTCGGAATGAAAAATACCACATTTGTTTAGGATCTAGAATCCTAATCCTAACCGTCCTAAAACAGAATCTTTACCCAATTTAAAAAAAAAAAGGATAGAAATCATCGTTGGTTTCATTTTCTTGGCCAAGTGTGCTTCATTGACTACGTGCTGTGTTCAGAACCAACAGCACGATGTTTCTAAATGAAAAATACCACATTTGTCCAAAATATAGAATCCTAATCTTTTCAAAACCAAATATATAAATTTATAAATAATTTATAACAAACGATCGATATTGTTCTGGAATCTTCTGCTTGATCAGGTGTGCTTCATCGACTACATGCGGAGTTAAGAACCGACAGCATAATGTTTCTCAATGAAAAATAACACATTTGTCCAGAATCCAGAATCCCACACCTAATCTCACAAAACTGAATCTATTAATCTATAACAAATTTGTAACAAACGATCGAAATTTGCCAGGGATCATCTGCTTGGTCAGGTGTGCTCCATAGCCTACGTCCATATTTCAGAACTGACAGCATGATATTCCTGAATGGAAAACACTACATTTGTTCACAATCTAGAAACATAATCCTAATCAACCCAAAACCAAGACTGTTAACCTATAACAAATTTATAACAAACGATCCAAATTTTCCTGGGATCATTCTGCTTGGTCAGGTGTGCTTCATCGACTACGTGCGGCGTTGGGAACCGACAGCATAATGTCCCAGACACACAGGATCATGTGGTCTCGTGTCTGCGGTTGTAGACCTGCAGCTTTTGCTTCCGATACCGCTTCGGCTCCCACTGTTGTGGCGGTACCAAAAACTAGAACCACCCTCCCGCCCACCCTGGTAACCCCTTTCCAGCAGATTCGATTTTCTCTGTCTCTCACATTCTATTCCACTCTATTTTGTGTCTCTCATTCCAGTTGAGACGTTTGCAAACTCGACCCCCATCGTCGGGAGCTTGCTCATTTCAAACAGATGTCGCGTTATGACTCTTGCGCGACCAACTATACAGCCTATGGGGTTCCCCCTCCTTCTCCACCCCCTGACCAGAACTTCGCTTTTCGCGGCGGTCGCGACTGAGGCTAAGTCTGCGTTCACCAGATGTCATGTAAAAAGTTCCTTGCTCGAAATTTCCTACCGGCAGAGAACTTATTGCCGGGTATGTATGTATATTTGCGAGACGGTACTACGAGTTGGTAGTAAGCACTAAACACCGTGAAATGGTGTGCATAAATTTGCTCAAGTTTTTAATTATTTGCGGAACAAGGGTCGCATTGGCTTGAACGAATTTGGGCGCGGGAACCATTATTTCATTCTTGACGTTACGATGTAGTTGGTTTAAGGAATTGAAATAGTAACTAGATATGTCTGAGATATAGTTGGACTTAGTATCTAAATTATAATTCTTCATCATTACTGATTAGGGAGCGTCCATTAATTGTGTGAGGCTTTTATTTTGGGGGGAGGGGGTTCATAAAATCTTACGAATCCCTATTCAGGTGAGGGAGGGGTTCAAATTCCGTAAACATTTTGTAATTCTTGAACCTACTTTGTTGTCTTTTAAAATATCTTAAAATACCTCGAACTTTTTTCAAATCACCTTTTATCATTTAAATTTAAATTTCAGATGAAATTTGTTCAAGCGCTTGATAACTCCTGTGAATCTTTTAAAGTACACTTGAATCATTAGAATCCTTTGAAATCCCTTCAAATAGATTTCAAATCTTTGAAATCCTCTTAATCCTTTCGGAATCTTTCTATATATCATAAAATCTTATAACTTCTATGAAATCCTTTCAAATCTTTCGAAATTCAAGAAAATTATTTAAAACCGCATTAACCGAAATATTGAAAATTAACTTTGAAGATTTCAATGTTTATTATACTATCAAATACGCAATGTGAAACAAATGTGAAAAATTTCATAGGAAAGAACATTTCCACGAAGTTACGGATATTATGCGTAACTTTGTGAAAAATATTATTCAAATTTTGTCGTCTATTTTTTAAAAATCGCAAATCTTTTCATTAAAATTGTCTAGTTTTTGACATTATCTGCCATTTGTTCGGTAGCACTTCATAGGAAATACAACCTGTAACTTTTATGCGGGCTAAGTCATTTTTGTGGTCAGGAGAATTTTTTGTTAGAAAATAAAAATATCGCATTTTTCTCGGAAACTACGAGAGACACATTCGAACAAATTTCAACAAAAAAGTTTGCACACTTAAAAAATTTCTACGAAAAATATCTTTAGCTCGTTTGTGATAACTTGCATCGTAGTAGAGAAAAATTAAAACATTATATTTTCAGAAAAAAAATTCTCCCGGCTTAAGAATGGTTCAGTCTTCATGAAGCTGATAGGATTAATTTCATAACAGAAACATTAGAAAAATATTGCCAAAAGGTCATATTTTCGAAATCCTAAGCAAAAAGTTCAGAAGATTTTGTGAAGAACCCCATCTTTTTTATTTTCCGCAATATTAAAAAAAAAATTCTGAATTATTAGATATGAAAAAAAGAATTTTTAAGACAAAGTGTGCGATTTAAAAAAATGGATGTAAATATTCCAATATCCGTTACATTATGAAAAAATTTTTTTCTCACATCGACAATATATGTTCGCCCAATTTACTCTAAAGAAACAACATATCAATCCTCCGGGTGAAAAAATATTTTTTTTTGGTTGAACTCTTTTGTTGAAAGTTCATTTTTTTTAGATTCATCATTCTTGTTGAAAATTCAACTATTATTTAGGAAATTCGTTTTTCTATTGAGAAATATTGTTTGAATAACAATGTTGCTATTCCATTTTTGCTTAGAAAAGGATATTTTTTATTAAAGATTGATCTTTTCTAGATAAAAATTCATGTATTTTGTTGAAAATTCGTCTTTTTGGTCGGAAATTGATCTTCTTGGTTCAAAACTCATCATTTTTTATTTAAAAAAATCATTTTTTGGTTTGAACTCTTTTGTTGGATAGCCATGATTTTTATGATTCATCATTTTTGTAGAAAATGTAACTATTTTCTTGAAAATGTAAATATTTGTTTGAAAACTCGTTTTTCTTATTTGGTTTAGAATTAATTCTTTAAACTAACAATGTAACATTTGCATTTTTTGTTTAAAATTGACCATTTCTAGTATAAATTTCATGTATTTTTTTTAAATTAGTCTTTTTTGTTAATAATTAAACAGTTTTCATACAAATTTAACTTTTTGGGAGAAAATTAACTTTTTTGTTAAAAATTGAACCGTTTTGTTGATAATCCGTCCTTTTGGCTTTAATATTCAACAATTTTGTTGAAAAATAATAAATCTGGTTGAAATTTAACTATTTTATGAAAAATTCATCTTTTTTTAGTTCAACATCTAACTACTTGATTCAAAGTTGAACTAATATGTTAAAAATTTATATTCTTTAAGATGCACCTCCTTGGTTGAAAATGTAACTATTCCATTTTCAGAAAATTAACATTCTCGGTGAAAAATCATCTTTTGGGTTTCATCTTTTGTTAACAATGAGTTTCTTTAAGATTCATCATTTTTGTTGTAAATTTAACTATTTTTGTGAAAATGAGACTGTAAAAAAAAATTTATTTTTGATTGAGAATTAATTTTTTAAGCGAACAATGTAACTATTTCATTTTTTGTTGAAAATTTATATTTTTTATTGAAAATTTTATTCATTTATGTGATGAGCAAATGGATATCTTCTGTTTAAAAATTAATTGATTTTGTTAAAACTTCATCTTTTTTTGTCAAAATTAATCTTTGTGACTAAAAATTCATCCTTCTTGGTCAAAAATGCAACTTTGTGGTTCTAAATTAGTCTGCTCTAGTTAAGAATTCAACAAACAAACAAAATTAAAGTGTTCTGTAGAAAATTATCTCTTTTATAACAAAATTCATGTTTCTGATTTAAATGTAATTATTTGGTTAAAAATTGAACTTTTTATCAAAATTTACCTTTTTGGTAGAAAATTAACTTTCTTGTTAAAATATAATATTGTCGGGTTCAAAACTCAACTGTTTTGTAGATAATTTGTTCTTTTGCTTTAAAATTCAACAATTTTGTTGAAGATTGATGAACTTTGATGAAAGTTTATGATTTTTTGCAGAACATGAATCTTTTTGATGGAAAATTCACCTTTTTGACGGAAAATGTAAACATTTCGTTAAAAATTCATATTTTGTTAAGATTGACCTCTTTGGTTGAAAATTCGGTTTCTGTTCAGTAGAAAATTTACACATTATTCGAAAATTTGTCATTTTCGTTAAAAAGTTAATCTTCGTGGTTGAAATTTAATATATATTAGAATATCTAAGAATATATCAGAATTTATTCCTAAATCATCACTTATCAACTTGTTCTATTCTCTCATCATTGAGGACAATGTCGCACATAGTTTCCTCACACTTTCGCTTAAAAACCATAATTTTTGTTTTATTTGTGTTAATGTTGAGGTCCATGTTCTTCATGCTTGTATTCAGTTTGCTCGACATTCTTTGGAAGTCTTCGATTGAGTCTGTCATCACAACCTTATCATCTGCAAACGCTAACCCACGTACCTTTACTGTCTCGAAATCCACACCATCTTCGCCGAAGAGGTTCATTCTCAAACATTTGTCCATAAATATAATAAACAGCCATGAGGACATGACGCATCCTTGTCTGACACTATTTCGACAATATGCAGCATAATTTCGAACGAATCACTCAGTTTTTCATCAACCCTTGGACCCGCTTTGCTAACAGCATATATTGATTTTATTGCTTGTAGGAAACCCAAAAACATTTCGCCAAAGGCACTTATTATTATACTCTCATAACCATGCAGAGTGGTAATTTTACAGTCACAATTCGTTTCTTTTTCTCACGAAACTGAATGCAAATGAGCGAGTGGGTCTTGTGAAACTTTGGAAAAAATTGCAGCCTGCGTGTCAGAAACAATTTTCCCTCTTCAGTGATACGTGTTTACAATGTTCGAGTCCTTGAAGTCACTTAGGTGAGAAGGAGCCCAGGGAATTTGAAAAGTGATTTGGTAAGATCACGCTCTAGGATCTCGTGACTCGCGGCAGTTTGAGATTCGTGGGATGGGTAACATCCTTTTATGTCCACCAGGAAAACCTATAACACGAATATCATCGCGGTCGATGGAATCCTTCATCTGATCCGAGTTTTCTATACCCTTATCAGGAAAGGACTCGTCAACTCGATCGGGACTTTGAAACAATTTTGATATCTCATCTTTCCTATAACCATCATTCCCTCATCCTTGCCTCCATAGAATCAAAGAAGTCGGCTAGAGTTGATCGGCGACCTCGTAAAAAGATTTTCCTTAAACGTATCGCTGGATTGAACCAATCTCGAGAGTATTCGAAAGTTTTAATTGAAACGATGCAGTTTTTGAATTGCCCTCGAGATATGAAATTTCAGAGTGACTTCTCCCTCAAGGTTCTTCGATAATTACAATTGGGTAATTTATAATTATATTGCAAACGTATAAAGTGAAGTAATTTTAGATTAGTTGAGCACTTGGGTAAATCGAAGTTTTTAATTGTGTTTCCATTGCGAAATTAAAATACGAGTCATTTGAAATACTAAATGTTCTTAATTAAAAGTGAAAGAATGTTGCTGTTTATTATTTAAATAATTTATTATTATAGGATTTCGCGCTTGTTTTTCTAATTGAATAGAGGCAGATTTCAATACAGGGTGGTTGCAGGTCCAGGAAAAACCTGAACATCAGGAAAAAATCAGAGCCTTTCATGGGTCAGGAAATGTTAGGGATTTTGAAAAAAAAATGGAAAAAGAAAGTTTTTGGATTATCATTATTTAAAAAATCATTAGATAAACCCATAAAATGTGATCTAAATTCAACAATTTTATTCTTAGGTATTTTTTTAATATTGGATTCATTGTCCTTAATAATTTCGAATGATTGAATATAGTTTCTTCCACCAAATTTGTTGCTAAAGCCATCACTCATCTCAAAATGTCGATGACCCTGTGTGGGATGATTACATTAGAAAGATTCCAAAACCAAGGGTCTGGTTGATCTTGAAAAAGAACTGAGTGAATGTTTGAATGCAATTTTTGTACATCTCCTTGTTCTTTAGGGATGTTTACAAAATTTAGATCATGTTTTATATGATCTTTAAGGGCATTTTTATTAAGTCTTGTTTCCATTTGAAAGAATTCCTTGATAATAAAAGAGGGAACTTGTTGATCTAATTTTTCTATAATTTGTTTTATCTTAAAATTCAAAGAATGTATTTTTGAATGACAATCTTTAATAGTCAGATTCAAAAGAGATTTTTTAAATCTTTCAGTATTTTTATACAATTTTTCTCTATTTCTTTTGTTTGTGAAATCAAAACTAACGTTTTTATTGATGTCAAAAATTTTTTTAGGAAAAACTCCATGAATTTTGCATTTGATCAGAAAATCTTGTTTTAAAATTGTTGATCTTAATTTTTTACTAATTAAGTACAATTCTTTGACATTTTTCACAGGTCCTCCCATCACATAAATCCTTTTACCCTTCCAATCTTGGATTTTTAAGTTTTGAGCTTGAAGGTTGAGTTTGTAAAAGTTTTCAAAAGTTCAGGGTTAAGGAACGAGAATGTTACTTGTTGGCTCTTAATCAGTGATGGTTCCACCCCGGAACCGGTTTTTCTGGAAAGACTGTAAACAGTTTCTCTATCTTTCACACCCCTCGTCCTTCAATCTCGGTTTACCCAGAAAATTGAGGCTAGAGCCGAGATAGAACCGCCCCTTTTCTTAATAAAGATAGGATGACTAATTTTATATCTAACCTCAAGTTTCCTCTTTTATTCTTGTTTTGCCTACTACCAATTGAGTCGAAACATCCATAAATAAAATCGAATAAATCGTTATAGGGGGGCGTTCGAAAAATATCTCACACTTCCATGGGGTGGGGGGCTTAACGCAGAATGTGACATCACACATGGAAAATATAATTTCGAATAACAATTTTTCGAAACGCTTGAAAAATAAAAATTAGTGGTTTTATTTTAAAAGTAAAGCATCGAAATACAGACTTCACGCTCTTTCCCCTATTCCCTTCTTAATTTCCCCTTTTTTTTAAACTCGTCTTTTCGCTTAAATGCGAACTGAATTAATAGAGCTCAATTAAAAAATCTTTAACATTTTTTGTCAAAAGTTCATTCTTTTTAATTTAAAAGTCTAGTATTCTATTTTTGGTTCAGAATTCATCTCTTTTGATTAAAAATTCGACTATTTGATTGCAAATTGAGCTATTTTTTAAATTCTTTTTCTATGTGAAAATTAATTTTCTTAACTAAAAATAAAACTACATAATCCGATTTTGACTGAAAATTGATTACTTTTGGTTGAAAATTCGTTTTTGATTCTTGTTGAAAATCATTTTTTTGAACTGCAAATTTAACTAATCCATTTTCTGTTAAAAATTGATCGTTTTTAGTGTAAAATTCAAATATTTGGTTGAAAATTCATATTTTTGTATGTAAAATTTAACTGTTTTGCAGAAAATTCTTATTTTTTATTTGAAAGTTTAACTGTTTTATTATTTTGGTAGGAAATTCAACTATTTTCCAGAGAATCAGCCTTTTTGACTTAAAAATTAAACAATTTGGTTGGAAATTTGTCTTATTATTCGGTTGAAATTTACTGTGTCCTTTTTGGTAGAAAATTAATCTTCTTGAAAATTCATTTTAACATCATTTTAGTTCAAAATTCACTTCCTTGGTTGAATATTTAATTATTAGCTTGAAAATTGATCTATTTCAGTTGAAAATTCAACTACTTGGTTGAAAGTTACTGTATTTTGTTAAAAATTGGTATTTTTCAGTAGAAAATTAATCTTCTTGGTTGATTTTTTTTTTTTTTGAAATTTCAATAACTCCTTTAAAAATTTATTTTTTTGTTGAAGATGCATCATTTTAGTTGAAAATATATCTTTTTGGCTGAAAATGTAACTATTTGTTGAATTTGTTTGTTATCTAAAAACTCCATTTTTTTAATTGAAAAAATAATTATTCCATTTTTGGTTGCAAATTTACCTTTATTAGTTGAACATTTAACTATTTGTTTGAAATTTTTTTCTATTTCAGTTGAAAATTCAACAATTTGGTTGAAAATTCATGTGGTTTGATTGAAATTAGAAAATTCATGTTTTTGATTAAAAATGTATTTTTGGTTGAAATGTATCATTTTAGTTGAAAATTCATCTCCTTGGCTGAAAATTAAAATATTTTGTTGAAAATTGTTTTGGTTTTTTGTAAGAACTTAATTTTTTAATTGAAAATATAATTATTCCATTTTTGGTTAAAAATTTATCTTTATTAGTTGAACATTCAACTATTTGGTTGACAATTATTTTTTTAAATTAATCTGTTTTGTTGAAAATTGGTCTTTACGGTTGAGTATTAAACTTTTCTGTTAAAAATTCGCATTTTTTCATTAAATTCAACTTTTTTTTACTTAATATAAAAATCTTCTTTGGTCGAAATATCAACTATTCCCCTTTTCTAAAAGAGTTCCTCTTTTTCCCCTGTTTTCAAGAAACTTCTCTTTTTCTCGTTTTTCCAATTAAATAAGAACTGAATTAATAGAATCCAATATAATAAGAAAATCCAACTATTTTTGTTCTAAAATTAATTTTTTAACTGAAAATTGAACTATTTGGTTGAAAATTTATGTACTTTGTTGTAAATTTATCCTTTTTGGTAGAAATATTTCTTTCTTTATTGAAAATTAATCTATTTTGTTGATGATTTATCATTTTAGTTGAAGATTCAATTATTTTATTAAAAATTAAATTAATTTTTCAACATTTAACTATTTTTTTAAAAAGTCTTTTTTTTTGAAAATTCAAGTGTTCTATTAAACATTCGTCTTTTTGAATAGAAAATTCGTCCTTTTGGTTTGAAAATTCCTCTGTCTTCTAAAAAATTTGTCTTATTGACTTGATAATTCAACTTTTTGGTTGGTAAGTAATTTTTTATTGTTAAAAATATAACTTTTTGGTTGAAAATTATTTTGTGGTTTGAGTATTCAACTATTTTCTTAAAAACCCCATGTTTTTTCGAAAAATAAAACAATTGACTTTCCAATCAAAAAGGATAATTTAAAAAAAATTATTTAATTTTTAACAAAGAAATTATGTTTCAACCAAATAGTCGAATTTTAAACTAAAACATGAATATATGTAAAGAATACTTTCACGATGATTCTTATAATAAATTTAAATGAGGGTTTGCACACGATTTAAACCCGCAAAACCACATTTTAAAAAATTGTGAAGAAGTTTTTTAATTAGCATTAGGATCGGTAATATTTATTTTTATTCTGCAATTAATTCTTCGAAAAGAAATGTTTGAAATTAAAAAATTAGATTTTTTATATTTTGTCCCGGAGTGACTCACCCGACTCTCCAGTATGGCAATGTGAATTAGCCCTGCCTTAGACACTACATTTTATAATTTAATTGGCCTAAAATTAGATTATAATGTATATTTTCAAAAAATTCATGTTTTTGTTTGCAAATTTGGTAAATTTTGCTGATAATATTATAATATATTTCAACCACGGATAGGGGTTGAAACCTTATATAATTAAAAAACACATTTTTATTTTATTTTTAATTTCACAAAAATTAGTGTTTTCCGGCCACGGATAGGTGCCAAATATTAAAAAATACAAAATTATTAAGTTGATAAGGAATTAATATTATTTGTGTCAAATGGTTAGTGAAACAAAGAAAAGGAAAACTTATCCTGAGTAATTTTATTTTATCTCCTTATATTCATTTTTTTATATCGATATGTTATTCTCGTTAACAAAATACATGAATTTTCAACAAAATAGTTCAGTTTTCAACCAGAAAGATGAATTTTCCATCAAAAATCTTAATTTTCTACAAAAGAAACGAAATTTCAACAAAACACAGTAATTTTAAACCAAGAAAAACCAATTTTCAATAAAAATGGAACCGTTAATTTTTCAGTCAAAAACAATTATTTTTTAACCTAAAAACGGGATTTTCAACAAAATATTAAAATTTTCAAACCAAGAAAAAATGATTTTTAAGCGAATAAAATTAATTTTCGTGTGAAAAATACGAATTTTCAACAAAATACCCGAATATTCAACTAGAAAAGATCAATTTTTAACCAAAAATGGAATAGTTCAATTTTCAGTTAAAAAAATCAATTTGCAACAAATCGCAACATATAATAATACAAAAAATAATACAATTTGCAACTATTCGTATTCCTTATGAAAATTACTCCGTATAACCTGGATTACTCTGGATTACAAATTAATTACTTGGATGACCTAAATTACCTCGAATTACCGGGATTACAAGTAATTTAGCCTGGATTATGGGTGGATAATCATGGATAATATGTGGATTGCAAATGATTATAAGTGGACTACTTAGATTAACTGAATTACTGCAAATTACTTGGATTACATTTGGATTACTCTTAATTAGGCCACATTAAATGTGGATTACTCTAAATTAGAACTGGATTATTCTAGATTACAAGTTAATTACTCCGAATTAACTGGATCACTCTGGATTACAAGCTAATTACTTGGTTCACCTAAATGACTTCGAATTATCTTGATTACAAATCGATTACGCTGGATTATAGATGGATTACTATGCATTATAAGTGGATTACTTGGATTATCTGAACTTCTCTGAATTACCTGGATTGCAAGTGGATTACTCCTAATAACTCTGGATTACAACTGGATTACTCTCGATTACTCCGGGTTAGGACTGAATTACTCTGGGTTAGAATTGGATTACTCTAGATTACAAGTGGATTACTCCGTCTAAGAAGTTGATTATCTAGGATTACAAAAAGCACTCAATATTTCCAACAGTTACGGTGTAACCTGAAAATCGGAAAGAAAATAGAAAATGTTGGAGTCTACTTTGCTCGATAAGTAGATTATACCAATTTATATTTATGAATTGATTTTAGGACTTTGAATGGAATTAATTAATTAATTAAGAAAGGGATT
>JAABKJ010007294.1:0-21093 GCA_011634705.1 Andricus grossulariae
CTAGAGACCTGACTCCAAGGAACAGTGTTGCACGATGTTGTCTCGCGTGAATTTCCCGCTCTTGCTTACCTTCTAGGTCAGAAGGAGCAGAAAGGGAAGACGTACACGTTCCAGCTGCGTCGGGAATGGTTGGTTTAAGGATGCATGATCGTAGCTTCCGAAGCCTACAACTTCTCAAATAATAATAATGACCCCGGGAAGCGACCAATGACGATAAATTTCAAGAATCCGTAGAGAAGTTTCTTCAAATTTATCGTCGTTGGTGGCTTACCGAGGATTATTGTGGTGCCCCTGGTGCCACCGCTGGGGGTGGCAATGTCCGAGCCGGTGGTGGTGAGCTACATGATGGGGAGGTAGATCTCATCGGGGCACCCGAAAGGGCTACTGTCCAGCCATAAAATCGACCATAAGTGGTAAGCAGCAGATTATCAGCTGCGCCTGCGAAGGATGTTTCGGTTGGGAGTCCCAAGCCGACCACTTCACAGGAATTCCACAGCAGCGCATCAACTTCCAAAGTTATCATGATGAGTACCCGATGCGCTGCCAATTCGAAAACGAGACAGGAGCGACCATAACAGCTCTCGACGGGATGGCTCGACGAAGGCGTGAAATTATAGATGAGAACCTCCTCCCTAGAAGAACCATCAACCGAATAAGATCTGAGGTTGAGACTGCATTCCGCCAGCAACGGCAGGGTGCGCAGGCCAGAAGGAGGATCAAGTGGACGCCGGAAATATATGGAGACAGACGTCAGAGGCGAACAACATCGTCTCTTCGTGGATCTTGATCCCGAGCTGGCCCATAGAGTGACTGAACAACATCTTGCTGATCAACTAAGATCCTTTAGGCGGCGCCACCTTATATTCGAGGTCGAAGTAAGTAGCATCGAAAAACAGGTATGTGGCCTGTCTCATCGTCGACAGTCGTGAGGTTTGCAGCCCTCGGAGCCTGCCCCTGCTCCTGCTGAGCTCATCAAAGAGCTCGATGAGGAAAGCTTGCATCTCATGGTGTGCTACACTGATTCTATCCTAGAGTTCACAGATCAAGAACTATCAGTGAGAAACGGTCTGCCGACATTTTGAGTCACCGAGAACCTTCTCCGGTTATTTAACATCTTGAACACCGTGATACTGCCTCTGTTCTTGCAGCAGGATATGAGCTTGCTGTAGGTACAGACTTTTGCATATTACGCTGCAGTCGCGTGTGCCAGGATGATGAACATACAAATCAGTGGCCAGGCTACTAACAACTATGCCCCCAGAAAGATGTCAGATGTCAGCGCGACTGCGATGATTTGAAATAGCGATCGCGAGAAGGAATGACATATAGGACTTTTTTGGCAGACAAAAAACGCTTCTATCGTGGACTTGAAGATGCCAAAAACAAGACTCAAAATTATTGTGAACCACTTAGGGCCGAGGCAATGACCACTGGTCAAGCATCTGGGGTACTCATAGGTCAAGTCAACTGGCCACGACGTGGCTTCTTCTAGAAAAGGACAGAGTTGCACGGTTGCCTGGGATGAATCATCTATCCATCTCGGCGTCCGATGTAACTTGTATCGGTCTCACGGCTATCATTTCTGACTTCGTTTATAAATATTATGAGGAGAACAACGTCCTCTCCGAAGAACAAAAAGGTTGCTGTCAAGGCTTCCGTGGTTGCAAGGAGCAAGTCCCGAGTGTCAGTGTGGTTGTGTTGCATGTGAAAAACCAACAACGTAATTTGCACATGGCCTTCATTGACAACCAAGAAGCGTTTTCCTTAATACCCCACGATTATTTACTTGAGGTCCTTAAGACATATAAAATTCTTCCTCACGTCATCCAATTTCTGGATCACGCTATGCACACATGGTGCACAAGAATTATATGCTTTAGTCGTGGGATGATGAGTGATACCCGGTCCTTGCCCATTAAACGAGGTCGAAACTAAACAGCCTACTTAGCATCTTCCTGCAGTCCTCCTATGTCATCAGTATGTCTCTAAGTTTGGACAAATACACAAGGTTCCATTTGTCCCGTGGAGAGATAAATGCTCCACTGATACTGGACGAACACGCTCTGGTTGAGGCAATGACTGATGAAGAATCGTACAGGTACCTTGACATATTGCAGGTGAGGGTTCCGCTCCACTCTGCAATTAGAAAGGCTCTTGAGACTGCTATTTCGGGTCTTAGTCTGACTAAGGGTCGGTCGCCTCGGTCTAATTCTGGCATCGGGCCTCAGTGCAAAGAACATCACAAAGTCAATAGACACCTATGCCATTCCTCTCTTAACATACTCTTTTGGTTGGTCACCTGGTCCATGACCGAATACACCATGAAAATACAGCTTAAGAGAGAATAGTTCTGCCACGCAAGCTTGGAGGTAGAAGGATCTTAGATGTTCGTGGATTATGTGACTCTCAGGTTACGCAATTGTGCGAATATTTTCCAACAGGACTAAAATCTCACTCTACGAATACATATGTAGAGTTTACTTGTATACCCCCTCGAAACTGGCAGCTGTTGATTTTCAGAACATTGGACATCTCAAGACTGAACAGCTAGCTGCTTAGTGGCGAGGTAAACAGCTGCACAAACAACACCCCCAAACATTAGATCTTCCTCGCGTGGATAGTGATGCTTCAAACCTCTGGTTGAGGCGAGGAGAACTCTTCCTGGAGACTGCAGGATTTGTCATTACCATCCAGAACAGGGTAATTAGGACGAGGAACTACCAAAAACACGTCCTCAATATGGCGGCAGTTATTGACTGATGCCGCTCTTCTAGAGCTCCCAATGAGAACATCGAGCACATCATTGATGGTTGTACGATGCTTGCCGCGTAAGAATACACGTGCAGAAATAATGATGTTGCTGGGCTCATTCAACCAACAAATTACCCTGAGCACTGGTTTCCTAGAGAGATTTAAGCCTTACTACAAATATAGCCCAGTTGAAGTACTAGAGAACGAACAGCATCTCCTTTACTGGGACAAGACTATTCTGACTGACCACCTAGTCAGACACAATTGTCCAGATGTCCTGTGGTTAAATAAACGTGCTTAACGCGTGAGAATCATAGACAAAAGCGTTCCCCTTAACAATAACATCTGGCTTCGATATACTGAGAAGATCCAGCAATATTCGGAACTGAAACAGGAGATCCTGACCGTGTGTAGGGTGAACAAGGTCACCGTCCACCCGGTCGTGATCTTCTCCACTGGGAATGTTCATGAGAGGTGTGTGCAAATCTTGGAAGAGCTGGGAGCTCAAAATTGGCTAAATCTATTTCAGAAGGCAGTATGACTGAACACGTGCCGGATAGTCCAAAGTTTTCTGGGCGTGAACAATGATAGCGGCTAAAATCGCCTTCTGTGGCCATCTCGCGTACACGGCAGATGACTGTGATAAACAGACTTTTAATTTTTGACTTTTAATTTTTGACCTTTTTTGTATATATGTATGTGCGTGTGTGTGAGTGAAGTTGTGTTTGTCTTTCGCCGTTTAATGTAAATAAAATTAATATTTTGAATCGTTGGTCTCAGACGTTGGCATTGGAACTAGCGTTTGTAAGAAAGATGGATCCCTGCAAATGGGCTTTCCAATATGAATGTTAGATCCCTATAGGGCTCTCCAAGATGAATGTTTGGATCCCTATAAACGGGCTGTCCAGTATGAATGTTCGATCCCTATAAAAGGGGTCTCAAGGATGAATATTGGAACCCTATAAACGGGATGTCCAGAATGAATCTTGGATCCCTATAAGACTCTCCAATGTGTTTACTCGCAAATTATGACAATTGCGCAAGCAGAATATAAAGTTCCGAAACAACGACTGACACCAACGAATATACTAATCACTTGCCGCGTTTCGCGACCGTTTTTATGTAGTAGCGAAATACCAGGTCATGAGTACCTGTGGGTGGAAGGTGGGCCAACATAATAATAATAAGTAATAAAACACTTCTCTCGGTAAATACATGATTGCGCAGCAAGTTTATAAACGTAAAATGATAATAACATATGTTTCAACTGTTTCAAAATGAAATAAGAATTTATATATATATATATATACATAAAAAAAACAATTTTTGAATATAGGTAGTTGAATATAGGTATGGAGTTACGTATAGAATCATATAGCTATACGTATATAAAGTCCCGGAATTTGAAGCCTGAGATGAACCCTCAAGGTGGAAAAAATAGTCACTGAGGCATTTTTGAAGTTGAAACTTCAAAAAACCACTTTCCGAGAAAAACGGATCTAAATTTGGCGAGTACCATAAGCGCACGTGCTATACTTTTTTCGAACATTAAAAATACCTACATTTGGTTGCTTCCAGGATATGAGTATAGTACTAATAGATTCATTATGGGATCTTCTCTTAATCTATACCCCACTTAAACCCGAAAATAATCATTCTGACCCTTACTTAGAAAAACGCGATTATAATCTAAGGGGCCATCCATATACCACGTACACAAGTTATCTCTTGAATCTGCGGATTTCTTTTCAGAACAATATGAAAAACTGAGCAAATTTTCACTTATTTTTGTTTGTACTTTCTAACTTGTATCATTAAGCTTATGTGTTCAAGAAAACCCAAATTTTTGGTGAAATCACTACTGAGTTTGGCATCCTAGCTTTTTAATACCAAAAATGTCCATATTTTCATTAAATGTGAAATAAGTCCACGCGGACAGAGGAGACACGGGGGAGGGCTTCAAAAGTTCACGTTTGGTCGCAAGGGAGCAGGGGGTTGCAACATGGTAAAAAAGTGTCCACGTAGTTTATGGACGACCCCTAAAGTAAAAATGGCCACAAGGACCATTTTTATGCTGTCGCCCAAATATTATTATCTACTTACCAACAGAATCAAAAAATATCTCAAAAGTGAAGAGCAGAGCACAAATAAAAAATTTCATTTTACTCAGAGACAGAGAAATAATTCTGATAGAAATTCTTGAGCTACAAGTGAGAAAATGTTAAATATGTCACTTTTAGATATATATATATACGCATAATAGTTATTATCTCATTATTGTAACAAGTACCACTTACTGTTAGGCGGTGGAATGGAGTTTAAGCAATAAAGATTTGCGTAATGTATACGTTTATTGTCATAAAACAAACAAACTTTTTTAACTTTTCTTTAAAATATTAGAGCCTAGAGTAAACCAGTGATTACATCACCTCTCTATTGGCGACAACTGATATTGGAGATGAATGTTCACCTTGTGCTAATTTACTTTTAGGCCATTGGTTCAAAGTCGGGCCAACATTTTCAGTCAAAGATTGGCAGCCTAAGTTTGGCCAAATTTTACATTTTTAAGAAATTTGTCCAGTCTGAGCAGCCAGATTTTAGAATCAAAAACTAAACGAATATTGGGTCAACTCTGGGCCAAAGTCGGCTATAGTTGGCACAATTGTGGTAGCGTATGTTGGGGCAATAGTAATGACTTTTAAGCCATTTTTCTTTGTGAAGATTGTAAAACGTGTTTTTTAAAACGGATAGGCTTAAGGTTAGCATACTAAATTATGAAGAGAGCAAACGAATATGTCTGAAAATAGCCTGAAATATTGAAAGGGCGTAGGTAACCTTTTTGGGGAACAAACCGTTCTGCTTCTTTTCAAAAGTCGAAAAAATCTTGGAAACATCACAAAGAAACGCCGATCTGCAAAAGCACGCAAAAATGTGTGTAGTTTTGAGTTGCAACAGAAATGAGCTTATTTTGAGGATATAGGGGAAATTCATCATTTTGACTCAGTTTCATTCAAGACGATTTTGTTTTTCGTTATTTGTACAAAATAAAAACTGATGAGCGGGTCAGCTATGATGATAATTACCTAATTTTGAATTTATTTTCGTTTCACAGAGCCTGTTAGTTACATAAAATAAAATGTGTACTTAGTGGTGCACGTCTGATGTTAGCCATAACCGACTTCATGTCTAAACTAAAGCATGCACATCGAAGCATATAAGCGTTCTAAGAAATTCGTATTAAAGAAATGTATAATATTACTCATATGTATGTACTCACATAATGTATAATTAAAGCGTCAGTGTCTTGAATAGGATATATGTGAATAACATAGGATTTTCTTCAGAGGGTGTGATTTTCACAGTTTCTATTTCTAACCGTTCTATTTCGGCATGAGCAATTTCATCGCAGAGAAGTATATTCAATACTTAAATGAATCGTCTGCCTTTGGGGGCAAGCACAGCGTCATCAGCCTGATAAGCGCATTTGTACAATACAGAGCTTATAACTATTTTTCTACTAATACATCGTTGGAATGTGAGGACTTTACTTCCAGTCCGTGAATATTTGTCTTGCAAAAAGCGATTTACAATAATCGACGCTAATAGATGCTTCGGAAAATTCTTCTAGAATATAATAAAACATGTTAGTTTGCATCGTCTCTTGGGCGACTTGTTAGTACACACCCTTTGGTCCGTGGACACACTGCTGATGCTTTTCATTTACATCTTTTAGCAACTATTGGCTTAACAAACTTGTAGACTTCACTCGGAGGTACTAGTGTATAACGAGACAAGATGATCGTTGGCCTCGTTGGATTTTGTTCCTATAACAAGCAATTTTTGAAACGAGTTTCTCTTATATTCATTTGTCTTTTTTCATTTCATTTCATCTTCAAACTCTAAACATTTCTCATTAGGTGTGGAATGACAAGTTAGTGTCAACAGTATTAAAATAACATCGAAGGATTGTGGAGGAGGAATTCGAATAATTGGAAAAAGACCTGCAACAGCTGATCACCTTCAGGAGAGCTCACATGAAGAATCTTCAAAGTGTTTTAATTTTAATCTTTTAAATATACATAATGTGTATAGAACGATTTTTTTTACTCTTAATTCATGGATATCGTGCTCTTTAATGTCTAAGATAATCTAGTTGATGAAGATTTAGTTTAACATTTTTTAAATATAAATACATTTAATAATTTTAGTAAAAAAATTCTGTTGCATTATTATTAAACGTATATGCATTAATAGAATACATAAGCAGATTATTAAATAATATGACAATTACTTTTACTCTGTCTATTACAATAGTTAATCTAGATTGAATACAATTGTTCCTAAAAATTAAGATACAAAGAAGCCTATTACCTATGATTATTTTTTGTCTCAATTTCATTAATTTGATGCCAATCTGATATAATACTAAGTTAAAATCTTAGTTTGACAAAAATACAAAGTCGTACTCAATGGGAGCAACTTATTTTAATTTCAGATAATTAAATTACAAATTGTCAAAATAAAACACATTTCATCGAATACCTATAATCTAACTTCGCACGATGTATTTAAATTAATTCTTCTTATTATAAAATAAAATTATCGATCAATCTCGTATGATACGAGATGATGCCTTCAACGATGCGAAGTGAGACAAGAATTTGTTTTAAGGAAGAACGAGCGGTTTTCTCGTATATTGGAAGTTCTCGCTATTTTGATCAATTAGTTGGATCTTAGTTAGACGAATGGGACTATTTGGAGCAGCCCATAAAGAACATAAAAGCAACACTACTATAAATTACTCAGCCCGCAAGTATTCTCTTACAAAAGACCATATCATATAAAAGTGATCGTTCACTAGACACTTTTTCTTCCACCATAAATCTCACAAAACAAGGGTTTTGCTAAAAAATGGAAACTCTTCTTAACTGTTTTTCCAAACAAAACCATCATTACTTAAGTTTTTACAAAGCTCGACACAGGAAGTCAGGTATAAATTCATTTCACTAGCTGAAAGGTTCTTTCTTGCTCATTTATAATCCAGCTAAAATAGGGCTTCGAAATCGCTAATGTGGAGACAATTCGTTTATGATGACAAAAATTGGCCAAAACGACCGTTTTGAGTTGTGGAATAAAGCAGCTTCATCTGTTTTAAAGATAAACGTTAACAGTATACCCTTATGTGATATTGTGAATGATAATGCTATTTATATGTCAAAATAAATGTTCTCTTAACATGTCCGTATTTAATGGAGCTGTGATTTGATATTTCAAATCGAGAGATTTTTAAATTTTTTCTTTGTTGTGATATCTTCTAAAGGCAAACAGCATACCGGACGCCCAAAGTGGTCGGATCAGGAGGATCAAATATTTGTGAAAAATAATAATCGCTAATGTGACATTGGTAAATTCCGGGCTAGCTAATATTTTGTCATCGCAATTATGGCACGACGAGATTTATAACTCAGTACAAATCGTGTTGATATACCAAGAATCATAAGCATAACCTCCCAAGTAATCAATCCTGATTCTTTGAACATAATACTATCATTGCTCACAAAATAATCTTTCGCTTGTTTTGCAATAAACATTTTGAATAAGCTTCATATGATTCTGAAAATCATTGTAGGGCTCAGCGGAATTAACGTCAACTGTATTGCTTACTGTTCGTAAGGAATATAGAATTTCTATAAGTTGTATAAGATTATAGAACATAACAATAATAATAATCTAGTATTATTTTTGAATATGAAACATTTCAAAGTTTCAAAAGCCTTCTAATTTAAACACTTTCAACTTCAGCGATCATACCTTGAGTGAAGAGAAGAATTTTTTTTTATTGTAAATTTAAAACCTTTTCATACTAGATGGTGAAATCAAGTTCGATTTTTCATGCTGACAACTTTCAGAAATATCAGATTTGAGAAACACACTGTATAAAATCGTGCATTGATCAAAGTTTTTCATTTGTACAAATAATAGGGATGAAAACTTTCTTGTGGGATCCAAAAATCCTCTTCTAGAGTTTTATTTTTAAAAATGTTGTTCTGTCTCCGCATCGTATATATGAGACACAATACGTCAAGTGTTCCCACCTGAAATTATTGTTTTTTTTTTATCGGGTTGAGAGTTTTTACTTTTTCAGGTGCATTTTCACCTTTACGTTAGTGTAACATCTTTAAGATGGACAATCTCCGATTGGACATTTATTATAGAGTGTTGGAAAGCTCTTTTCATATACTTAAAGACTATCCTAATCATTTTCTTTTAATTTTGAATTTTTACTCTTTTTGAAAATTATAATTAATATTGATTTTGAGAAAAAAATGCTACTTTAAACATTTCTTTTACTTTTTTTAAAATAGCTTTTTTGCACTTTTTAAATTTATGTAGAAGAAAAAGTAGGATGGACATAATTTCTTGGTAAAATTGAGATTTGTATGCTCGAGGGGGCCACATTCAACTTACGCAGTCTCCAGGAACGAATACTGTTAGGTCTAACGTACCCCTAAGCTTACAGTTAACTATCTTGGAATGATGTCTCGTGTATGTATATTATATAATCATAACGTGGTACCCTTATGGAGGTACGGTCGCGCATATTATTTGCAAAAAGTTAGTCCTAAGTCTATGTCGGAAAATAATACTGGTTGAGTGAAATAAGTTTTATTTACCCTTAAATGTATAATATGTAGCTTATTTATGTCGAAGAAAGTCAAAAATTAGATAATTATGCCGTTATAATGCTTTAATAATTAATTTCCTCTCAGACCTAAGAGAACATTTTTGGCTATGATGGTACACTACACATAGAGAAATTGTGTATACAGACGAGTACACATTGACTCCTCAAGATCTGAACGTAGTCGCGGCAACTTCGCATTTTTTATTAGGAGAGGACAACGTTGTTTAAATTCCGCAAACGTTTAAATAACATTCCAAAGAACCTATAGTCGATGTTTAAATAAATCAGTAAGAAAAGTGTGTTCGTGACCATACCTCCTTAAGCGGAAAAATCTCAATCTGACCAAGAAATTATTTCAATCCCCCTTTTTCTTATACATAAATTTAAAAAGAGTAAAAAAGCTCTTTTTTGAAGAAAACAAAACTTTTGAGTGGCATTTTTTTCAAAAAATCAATTTTAATTTTGATTTTCAAAAAAAATTCAAAATGAAAAAAACTTTTATAATAGTCTTGAAGAACATAAAAATAGCTTTACAAAACACTATCATAAAGGTCGATTCGGATCATTTCAAAAGAAGTTACGCTAACGTGAAGGTGAAAAAGCATGTGAAAAAGCGAACACTTCATGTGCCTGTATATTGACAACTGTTTGATAAATGGACCTATGGTTTGGTGAATGAATGTCGGCCCGCTAGGACTATAATTTAGCCCAGTTTCAACGTATCGAAAGAAAAGAATAATATTAGGTGGGAGCACATGACATATTCTGTCCCATATAGTCAAAAAACACAAAAAAGGACACACTTGTTATTTGAAGACCAAAAAATTGAATATAAGATCTAAGTTACCAGAAAAAATAGTTCAGAGTAAGTTAATTCATATCTGTGTAGCAATAATTCAATTGAAATATTTTGTATCCTGCCTAAATGTCCTTGAAATTTAATAATATCTGTAAAAATAGTCTTTTTCGTTATTTTCTTAGAATTACATGCACCTTTTCGACTATTTTACCATAAAATGTGTTCTATATAATAAATGTATTTTTAATATCTTTCAAAAATAATATATGAAGATTGTTGACATTGAAATACTTTTTATTTACTTCGATTTACAAGTATCCTGGTAAACATTTTTACTTCCTCTAGATACTCAAAATTCATTTTATCATAAAATAAAAAGCAATATGTCACTTTCAGATATTATCTTGTAACTAAAAATCAATCAAAATAATTTACTGTCAGTCTTTTTGATATATTATTGTTGCAATATATTGAAAATACATTCCCAATAGAATATATCAAACATAGAATAATCAAATAGTCGAGAAAATGTCTGTAACTCTAAGAAAATAAGGAAAAAGTCGATTTTTGAAGATTTTTTACAATTGGAAGGTCATTTAGACAGGATAAACATTACTTTAGTGGCATTATAGCTATACAGGTATAAATTTATGACTTTTGATTTTCGGATCAATAAGAATGTGCCTGCACAGCAGGCAGATTTTTTTCTAATGAAAATTTAGTGGAGTGTTTTTGAAACCCGGAAGAAAGCTTTTATCCCCATTAGAACTATGAATGAAGAACTTTATTTTTATTTCGATATGCCATATATGTATGATGATCAAATAATATATATATTTTTTAATATCGATCGCTTCAGAGAAAAATTAATTTTTCTGTAAAAACTGATGAAGAATGCATTTTGAGATTCTAGGATTTTTTTATTAAGATCCCTAATGTGCTAATAAGATTATACTGCTGATTCAAAACTGCAATTTCTTAAGTAAAGAAGAGGAAAATGAAGAAGTTTCCAATATGAGTAATTGGTATTGGATCTCAGCATTCGCACTCATATCTTCAGGGGTTTGCAAAGTTCCACCCTCTTCATCTGTTCTGTCACGTAAAGCTTCACTTGTAAACTTTAAAATTTCTGAAAAATACGCAATTCAGTTCCTATAACTGACTATATATATATATATATATATAGATTTGAAGCCGTATTTAGCTCGTTATTTCGTCGTCACACTGTTTGCAGATGTAGTACTTTCTTACCTTCAGGGAAATCTAATCCACTTCCCTTTCCTCACTGTAAAAAGAAAGTATAATTGCAGGGCTAATTTCAGGCATTGAAATAGGACACAAAGGAAACTGTCTCGAGTGGTACTGAACTGAGATTACTGGTGGGAACTCAGATTAATTCGTTTTACATTGAAAATAACACCATAAAGTTATCCTATTCAAAAACAGGACGCGCAAAAAATGGTACCGTAAAAAAAAAAAAAATATATATATATATATATGAAATATTTGCTAAAGAAAATGAAAACAGCGTCCCATAAGAAATTCGCAACCAAATTTTCTCGGCGTGGCAGGTAAATTTTTCAACAAGTCTGAAAATTAATCATAACTGAAAATTACACGACAACAATCCTCATTGCTATACTGGTCTTGGAATTTAGTTAAATTGTACATAGACCGCTCGAAAATACATGTTTTACTTCGAAGGCGAATATCCGTGCAGTAACTAAATCTACTACTTTCAGAAAACAATCATTTGAATGTTTAGAAAATTTCGAGTCATAATCATACTTTGTACAATCTTGGGTTTAACTCATAGCCAAATCTAGAACATTGCTCTTAAATATCTTGAAAATTCTTAAAATGAAGAATTCATTTAATCTTCTCTATAAATGTAGACTAAGAACATGAATAAACATTGCGTGATTAGTGAGCAAGCATAAATAATATTTAATCGGGGAATCGAAATTTCTGCGCAGCTGAAGATATGTGATTCGCCGCTTACGTTTGTTTGTTATCAGATACCATGTCAGCTGATTAAACTTCACGCAAATAAAATGTTGGCCTCAGAAAGTATCTGATAATTCAAACAATCTTAAATTTGTTCAAAGAATTTTTAACAAAATGCTTTAAACATTGACTGAATAGGAAGTTTTGATTCAGAAAGAGGTCATTTAAATATTACGCAAACCTTTTTTAGGACATTTTAACCCCTTGCCTCTCCCTATTTAAGCAGCCATAGCCATATGCCGATTCGTTTTTCAACTTCTTTTCTGATTAAATTTTGGTTTCTCACAAAAGTTGCTCACCCATACCAACTTTTCACTAGCAAAACGTTTTTTTTATCGGACCATACCTTCTGTTAGTTCTTTGTATTTAAAAACTTAAATTTTTGAAAATTAAAGAAAGTGTTTCCTATTTCTTAAAGTTTTCTGTCGAATTTTTCATATGTATAGTTATTACTATGAAACACTAATATAAAATTCGAAACTCTAAATAAATTATTTTTTTAATTAAAATTTTTCTGAAGATGTGAATAAAAGTGCTTTTTTAGATTAAGCTAAATGCACACTTTTGTGGAAAAATTAATATTCCGAACCTGAAATTTCTTTAGCTTGAACTAAAGAACCATAATGTTATTTATCTTTCATGTGAAAATATTGTTTTGGTAGTGTTTAAAGAATAACACAATCACGAAGAATGTCCAAAATACCAATATCCCAAAATTCCGAAATCACGAAAAAATTTTTTTCAGAAAAAGCAGAATGATAACATGTTTTTTTGGTTCAAGCTAAAGAAATATTGGGAGACTGAACAGTCATACCACCATAAAAAGTTTTTTGAATAGAAAGGTGTGTTCTGTCTCTTTCGTTGAAAACCTGCTTTCAGCAAAGTGAAGAAGAGGGATAACAAAATTCCTGAAGGTGATTATATGAGGAGAGGAAAGGGGTTAAATGACCTAAAAAATGCTTACGTAATACTTGAATGACCTCTTTCTGAAGCAAAACTTATTGTTCTGTTAAAGTTTGAAGCATTTAGTTGAAATCTATTGAAATTTAATATTTATTATTTATTATTTTTCGGAAACATTAAAATTTGACGTTTTTTCAAACAACTTCTAATAAAATTAACACCTTTTATTTACACAACCTTTTATTCATGCCCATAAAACGGGTACTTTTATCACCTTTCATCCAATAATTAAAAGAAAATTTACAGTTTATTATTATTACAACAAGGGTACTCGTTCAACCTATTAGAAAATAGATGTCTGGAAACTTTTACACAGCATTGCATATAAGATAAAATAAATTTGTATATGATTACAGGTACGTGAGTTATTATTTGCTTTATGTAAGATTTCAATTTCAGTTAACGTTTACCGAAGATGTTTACACATAAATCTGTCTTGGGTCTTATTTAGGACGCACGCGATGTTTTTTCCATTTTTAATGTTTTAAATTGAAAATTACAAGTTTGAATCGTAATAAATTGAATATTTTTGAGATTACGTAATTTTCTAGAATCGCGGCTGTGTCGAAATTTTTATTTTTGGCCCGGTTCTTTTTTAAATGTATTTGTTTACTCCAAGTTGAAAAAACAAGAGGAGGAACCCAAGAAAAAAAAAAGAATGGAAACGTAGGGGTGAATTGGGGTTGGAAAGAGCAAGGGGGTGATTTAACTTGTCTTTTGCAGCTCCCCTTTTCATTTCTCGCCCATACGTTGTACCCTCAATAACTACTTTCTCCACATTTTTTACAGTTTAATATTTTAATAGTAATTTTTATTAATATTTTGATTTTTTTATATTTAATTATTTTAAAAGATTTTTTGATATTTAGAGATGAACGAAACCTAAAATTCTAAAATTCAGAAAATCCGCAATTCTATACAACTACCTTGAGCTGAAAGTGCTTGGAATCGTTCACTACCAAATCTCCAGCCGTGAATATTGTTCAATTTAAAATGAAAAACATGAAAAATCGGACAATTTTAAAGTTAAGGTCTTCATAATTGAGCAATTCCGGAAAGAAGCATAACAAATATCAAGTTTGCCGTTTCGAATTATACAATTAATCCTCTGAAAATTTTCCAAATTAAAATTATACAATTTTTAATTCTAAGTGTTCAAAAGTGTAAAATTTCAATATGAGCCAATGACAATTTGAAACTGATTTGTAAGTGGCTACAACTTTAATAAATCAATAATTCGAATTTGTATTTTTAGTGATTTACATTTTACGATTATCTCATTGTAAGCGAATTCACGACCCCGTCATCCAATGTAGACAGAAATAGATGATTGAAGTAATTGTAAAAAATAAAAATTAAGCTTATTGACCATCGAGCGACACTAAATATTTATTGGTACAACATATAGACAATGTATATTGTTACATCTGTGAATCTGCACATTTCTACATATCCAGAAACGTGCATATATCTTAATAAGTGCCAGGATCTCGAGGCTCTGCCTCAGCTTTCAGCGCTCGGTGCGATTCGTCCGTGTCATAAATACTACAATTAATCTGATTGATTCTGGTCAATTTGAGAGCAACGTGAAGACGAACGAACATTTTTTTTCACATATTTTTGTATTTACAAAAGATGTAGAGTAAACATCCATGATTTGTATACGCTTTTTAAAAATTGAGAATATATATATACTTTTTTCGATAGCTTAAAAGTGGATATATTTTTAGCCATTATAGGAAAAAAGTTATCTTCGCATAATCAATTTTTACGGCACTGATACAATTCATGAAAAACGACTGACTTATTTGTATGTATTAGACGCGCAGTACTTCTGCGTAGCCAATTTGTTTCATACGATGGTTATACGCATCCAATTTGAATGCAACGAAGAACGCATCCATTTTTGGAAGATAAACATTGTTTTAAATCCAATTTGAACTCGAAGAGACTTTCAATATATATATATATATATATATATATATATATATATATATCAGTAACAAAATAGAAACTTCAGCAACCAATCATTACTTTGACTCTGCTTAGGCACGACGGCGAATATTTTCGCCACGCTTTGACATCACAATTCAATTGAAGTTCATTAATCCCGCAGGGACCAATGTCCACTTACGTAAAAGTTCCGCCGAATTGAAAACTCTAAATTTATCAGAGAAATAAAAATAGAAACCATGGAACGATTTGCAAAAAGAACTTAAAGGCAGTTTATTTATTAATTTACTTTCGGCTATTGAAAGACTTTCTTCCTCTACCACTAAATACCATTCGTAAAACCAAATGTCGGCTCTCTATTCGAATATCTATTGTATTACATATTCTTTAACTATCACATAATTCATTTTAAACGTATGCTACTCAAAAAACGTCATTCGAAGTCTTCCGGTCTGTCTTAAAATCGAAGTCGAAAATGCTCATTAGAGTAGAGGGAAGCCAGGTGTCGATATTCGTGCAAAAGATTTACGAACCTTGTCACTTTAGGATATAGAATTATTTTTCCATGTTTCTTAATCGATGAATGAAAAATGTCAAACTTTTAGTAAAAACGCTGCCTAAAATTCACTCGACCTTGACTCATATCCCAAACATTTTTGCAACTCCTTTTTTGCAACTCTTGGTGTCCTGGACGTGACACTTCCTTTGAAATCGATTACGAATGAACTTTATAAAAACGTAGCGAGTCAGCAAATTATCGTCGAGGGGTTAACCACTCTTATACTCTGATGTACACTATTCCCTGCAATTTACATTGTTATCCCTTGTATCATCTATAAATGTTTATCCTTTTACATACCGAAAATACGAGAAGTAAACCCCTCGATTATTGTAAAATTGAAATGATGAGCTATCTACAACATTCACACTTGGCATTGATTTTTTTCTCAAAAAGAAAGTAAATATTGCAAAAGTTTCTAGGTTATGATGAGAAAAATACTCAATTTAGGCTTTTCGGTTGGTAAGTACAATAAATTTGGACAAGTTTCCGCTTTTGCGCATTTCATTTACGTCAGTTTAATACATCTCCAAAGTGGTCAGTTGGGCACATTATAAGTTCTGTTCCCCGAAATGGAAAGCGCAATTCGTGCATACTGTGCATTTTATTTCATTACGCGTCGTTCTGCACATATTTCAAGGATTTTCTTTTGCGTCCCTCTCCATTAACATTTTTAACAAGAACAATGTTCCATACACTCAATCTCGAAATTCGAATCTGAGACATATTTATAAATATTTTTCCGCGCAAGCCAAATATTTGGAGAATGCCAATATTTCGCCTGCGTAGATTTAAGCGTTTCAAATTACATTGTTCTAGAAGGAATAAAAAAGCGTATCTGAATTTCGAACACTTTTAAATTAATATATTTTTCTCTTCATAGACTCTATTTATCAATACTTAATTTTCTTACATCCCGAAAAGCGTTTGCATTAAGAGTTTTGCGGGCCGAGAAAGCTTAAAAATCAGACCTCCTTAAACCTATCCTTAAGATTAAAACGTCGATTTCTCTTTATTTTATAAATATTTGATTTGTTGATTAAAAATTTGTCAAGTGTACGGTAATTCGATAGAGTCCTCACTTTAACGTTTTCAGTTTGTGTATACGTTGGCATAATTCTGAGTTTGTCAGGTATCTCGCCTCTACTTATTTAGTTATTTGTTCTATTTATTTCCTTTTTGTGTGTATGCTCGTTGACAAAAGAATGTCGGCGATGCGATTTAATAATACTAAACTTATTTCTTAATTGGTTCATCTTACATACTTCGAAAAGAAAATGTACATTTAACCAAGGATGTAAGTCGAAATAAACATGTTTATGGCGAGCGTGTGTTGTAAAGTTTGGTCACTAAAATCTTCTTGCTCCTTTTGTTAGGAATCACAAGGACCCAAAAGAGATGATAACTCTTCAATTTTCAACTACTTTCGCCGCCACTTTAAAACTCGCCATTTGAAAAAAATAGTAACTTAAAGATGACTTACGAGTACTGAACGCGGATGTAAGTAGTTAAGTATGTAAGAGTTACATTTATTCAGGACTGCACGTTCGCTAAGCGCGTTGGGGTGGTAGGCTGAAGATCCATTGTGCGACACACCCAGCCAGCAATATCCACATTCTCCGATTCCGCTTTCTTGATCCATTCGTGATTCTAAAATAAAAAAATGAATGAATTTGAGTTTTTCTAGATTTATTTCTCGTCTCCACTAAAAATTCTTAGATTTATAATATTTGTTCTCAAGTAAAACCAAAAATATTGTGCAACGTGCAATTTTGTGTTTTAAATACGACGAAAGCTGTCAAAAAACCTACAAGTTTTAAAAACTAATTTAAGTTTCAATGAATTTCAAAATTTTAATGCTCAGTATTGACTATGTACATAGCACATGCAGCTACATTCTATGGATCAGTGACACTAGTAAAAATGCAATCCATAAGCGCCACCAAGTAAAGCGCTGTGAAATTTTTTGTTCTAATAATAATATACGTATTAGCGCGGTTCACAAAAAACGTGTTTTTATTTTTCAGCGGCCTTATCGCAACAGTTTGTTTCTCTGGGAGAGAAAATAGTCTCCTATTTGTTCAGTATTTAAAATTTTTTTTTGAGGTTGCGAGGTTGCGGTTAGTTTAAGAGAAATATTTTATGAATAAAAATTGTAGCTAATACAAAGGAGAAATCTTTCATTTTTTGTCCGATTGAAAAAAAAAATTATTTGGCGCTGGTAAAAGTAATAAAAATTATTATTTCTTAAGAACAGATAAACATAAGTGCATAACTGTACCCCTAAACTTTTTTTGTAAGGATTGCTAAAATTTTGGGACCTTCCCCATACAATAGGGAAAAATACAGTGAACCCCGAAGTTAGTGCCGGTTGTAGGACTGACGGTGAACCTAAGTCAGGGGACTCCGAACTATTTTGTCTCTCTCCTGTTTTTCTCTCTCATTTGTCACGCCTGAGTGAACACTGCGCATCCCCCCACAGCTTCTCTCAGCCATACCCGTAGCGGGGCATCAATTCTCGGAAGACTTAATTCCGGGGGCACTATCTCCGGGGTTCACTGTATATAATAGAGATGAGATGAAATATTTAAAACCTAGGCCCGAGAAAAAATATTTTTGAACATAATTTTTCCTTAAGAAGGCTCTTAATGGTTTCATCACTGAAATTGGATAAAATACCCGTATACATAAATACGAGGAAGAAAGAATAACTTATGTTATATTCGATCATTTTGATATTTTCTTATAATCAGAAGAAACATATAGTTGAACATACACTAATAGTTGGACGATAATCCTGAAATTAATGTTAACTAAGTTTTTCTCACTATTCTTACAAATATTCGACAAATTAATTATAACAATTGCTGTTTCATACATTTTTACTTTCACTAATTATGCATATTATACAATATTAGAAGCCGTAAATATCAATAAATGACTCACTGACAGCATAAATAAAACATTTGCCATGCTTCGTTTAAACTAGAAATGGCCAACATTAAACAGTTTAACTGTATGTTTCTTTCGAACAAAAGAAAAATTATTGAAAAAAACCAACCTCTCACTTTTTCCTTATTCTTTGCCCGTCTTTTTTATACTACTAGGGAACCAACATGTTTCGAGACCAATTTAGATCTCCTCATCCGATATTATTTATAGGAAAACTACAAGGTTTGATTAATATAATCGTATTCTAATTAAAACTCAAACAATACCTGCAAATAAAACTATATATATTTTCTACAAAAAGTTACTTTGTCTAATTTTGCATTAATTATTGAAAAATTGATAAACGTATAAAAATTATTTTTTATAACAAGAATAAAGAAACCATTAAAAAAAAATAGCTGATCCCAATTATTATTTTGTTAATTAATTAAACTTCTCTTCTATTTTTAACCGGTCCTTCAATATCAGTTATACATATTTTCCCATTTCAATCAATTTCGTTGTAATTCATAATTTAAAAAAATACGATCTATTTAAATAAATATTAAGAATAAACAATGGTAAAATATTAACTCCCTGTCTATAAATGTACTCATTGTAATCTAATATTTCTTTAACAGTCATCACGGCACTAATTAAATTCCTGTTAAAAGTCACAATCACAGTCTCAAATTAAGAAAGTGATATGATATAATATCTTTCAATTTGAAGCCCATATTTTTCAATTCCCGGCTTTCCTCTACTTTGAAATATTCAAAAATAAATTACCTAGCTTATAAAACCATAGAAGCCTATATCTTCATTATCTTCAACTTCAAGGGTTTCACAGCTTTAAAACCTTTCATTCTCAAATATAAAACTCAGACAACCTGCATTAATTTAAAAATCCGTTAGAAATCTTATTAAATTTCGCGTCGACTGAGCCCTACCTGAAGTGTTTTCAACAATTATTGGCCGAGATGGTATGCGAGAAAGACCAACCTATTTTCCGTTTTTTGTCAGTTTTCGATTCTAACTAGGTTAGGCTAACAACGAGTCCAAAAGATGTGGCCAAGAGGGAGACTAAAAACGAAAATCCATGCCGAGGCCAACGCGACGCAAGCAGGAAGGCGCCTGCAATCAACCCGAAAAAGGAGAGCCTGAGGCTCGTTCCCCGCACCGAGGTGGAGATCCTGGACCCCGACACGAAAACGGAGAAGGAAGAGGTGAGGGAAGCCCTGAAAGGACACCCTTTTATTGTGCCCGAAAAATGGCCCTGAAATTGCACAATAGCAGTTTTCTATCAAATTCATGCTGAAGACTGTATTTTTTTGAATTTTTTCTGCATGAATAATTTTTAATCGATAAGTGAAGAGTTTCCAAGTATTTTTAAAATAATTTTGAATTGTTTAAACCATTAATATTTGTTGAAACCATTTTTGCCTCCTGTTAATCGTGAACATTTTTCGGGATAAATGATATAAAGTTGATGAATTTCAAGAGTAGTACTTCTTATTTAACATATTTGGTAATTATTTAAACACTTTTCATTTGTTTAAACAATTTTTTTCTCCTGTAAAGCGTGAAAAGTTATTTTTTTCTGCAATTAGTGACACAATTACCGAATGAAAAGAGTAATATTGGTTTGTTCAAAATTATTCGAAAATTTTTAAACAATTAATAATCACCCAATTGCGCCTTCTCATAGGGAAGGTAGAGAAAAGTCTAGTTTTTTCGAACCTTACACTATTTCGGTTATTATTCAGATTTCCTTATCTCAGAATGTAACCCTATATTGTTTAACAATTAAATTCAATTGCTCTAAGAAAAGTATAGTCCTTTTTTTCTTAAAATTACTTCCGCGTTCTATTTCATTCATATATTTTAGGAAAGATATACATGCAAATTATTTTATATTCACAGATTTCATCAATTTACGGGGTTGATTTTAATAAAAAAAGGACTATATTTAGAGCAATTGAATTTAATTGTTTAAGCAAGTTACTATTGTTAAAACAATACATGATACACGTTCTCAGTCAAGAAAATAATGAATAATACGCAACATAGTGTAAGAGATTAGAAAAAACCAAACTTTTCTCCACCTTCCCTGTAAAAAGACAAAAGTGAATTATTAATTGTTTAAATAATTTATGAATCTCTTTAACAAAAAAATATTACTCTTAAAATTCGTTAATTGTGTCTTTAATTGCAAAAAAGAATAACTTCTCACGATTTACAGGGAAAAAGTTGTTTAAGCAAATAAAAATTGTTAACAAAATTGCTAAATATCCTTAAGAAAAAAATTTTCCTATCAACATCTGTTATTTGTGTCATGATTATTATAATTATTATTATAATTATTATTATTATTATTATTATTATTATACCATTAAGCCGTTTCCCTTTCGGGGTAGGCGTGAATTGCTCGGTTGGAAAGTAGTG
>JAABKJ010007295.1:0-21090 GCA_011634705.1 Andricus grossulariae
TTTTTAGATGACAGTTACTCCCAGTGGGACCCTGCGGTGGTTGTTAACCTTTAGTTTTTATATATATATATATATATGTATCTCGACAAAAGTCTCCTCAACCCTTATTGTTTGATGCTTTCACCAGACCTATTATTAGTTTTTCATTCCTCCTATTATTTCTTAAATTATTTCGGCTATAAAATGTATCAAATAACATTTTTACAATGTAATATCATTTTTAAAACTTTCAATTCCTAGTATTCAAATGATCTTTACATTTTAACAGATCTGGAAATTCGTATAGTATTTCATTTTGGGGCCAGGCCCAAATTGGAAAAATTGAATATTTTCAAAATAAAAAAAAATGAAAATTCGAATTTATTGCGAAAATTATACCACATATATAGGAAGAAAAGGGAAAATTCTCATTCGTGTTGTAGAATTTCATAAAAAGTGTATTTATTCTTCACGATATTTGAATTTGCCTCCAGAATTTTTGCAATATGGTCTAATATATTAACTTTCTCTGTCGCAGGTTGCAAAATAAAAGTTATTTTTATACTGAATTATATGAATAAAATAATTATTGTAGACTTAATAATATGGCTTGGTATTCAAAAAAAAATCTCATACCTTTTTTATCGTTGCCAGATGTTGTCCACAGATTTGTGCGTCATCGACTGAACTATTTGTAAAAAGTAGATATTTTCGAAACACATGTCAACCAACGATTTGAACATGGCTTATCGTTCGAATTTTGAATAACATATAATCATTTAATTTTCATTTACAAAGGTTAATTCTATAAAATTCAATTATATTTTGCTTTTCTAATTTCTTAATTATTTTGAAATGAGATATCGGAACTACACTTTGTCAATGAAACTACATGTAATCTGAAAATAAATAATATTATCACGTCACTAGATAAAAGATTACCAAGTTCGGCCAACATTTATTGAGTTTATTAACAAATTTTTTCTGTGATATTTCTGATATTCATGCACATTTAAAATTTAAGGTTATGTTGACAGGAAACTCAACCACAATGTAGTTTCTACTTTTCTTATTTGGACGGCAGTAATATTTTCAATAAATTCTTTATTAAATTACATAAATTACTGAATCACATGTGTTAGTTTTAACATACCGAATATTAACGTAGGAAATATCAGCAATGTTGAAAATGATTCTTCTTTTATTTGTGAAATTGATCATACTCTTCGCGTCATTGGCTGTACATGTTTCCAATTGTGTCCTATTGTTTATAGGCAATGAAAATGGCACAAGTATAAATGTGATTGCCGAAAAGCTTACCATTTTAAGTACTAGTAATTCTCCACTTGTCCTTTAAATAGTAAATTTTGTATAAAGTTTTCTCGGTAAAGAGCTTTTATGAAAGCACAATTTAGTAAAGTTTCAAAATTTTAGATAACTTCGTTTGGAAATTATAAATAAAAAAGTACGCAAAATTTCTTATCACGCACTTGTCGCAAACTAAAAATTGAAAATGAAAAGTTGCTTAATAATATTAACACAATTTTTTTAAATATTTGAGATTTACAGATATCACTTATATTGATTTGGAACAGATGAAAGTCAAGAGTAGAGTTCTATATTTTAGAGCTGAGGTTTTGGAAAATCACATTAAACTGTGTCCCAAAATTTTGGCTAAATCTGGTAATTTTATTCTTAAAAAAATTATAGTGCAGTTAAAAAACGATATATCAACGTTGATTCCAAATAACAGTTAATGATTATCACTGTCTTTGCATAATATTTTATAAAAAGTCGCTGGTATTGTTCAATATTATCTTAGCATACTATAAATTGAGATAATTTTTTGAATCGCTGAAGTCAAAATCAAATAAATGGTGAAAACAGACATTTTCATGATATTTTTTAATATTGCTTACTCATAGAGGAAGCATTTCAATGGTAATAATTTCGAAAAAAAAATTTTCCATTTTATTCAATGTTCTTCAATTTTGAAATGTCGAATTTAATGTTTTAAGCAATTGTCCGGGTGGATATGTGAGGATGTGTGTATGTGTGTGTATGGATGTGTATGTATGTGAGGATATGTGGATGTGTGTGTGGATGTCGCAATTTTTTGTGAACACGATAACTTGAAGACGGTTGCAGATAAATTGATGAAATTTGGAGAGATTATTTTCAACACCAATATCTTGAATTTGACAAAAGGATTTCTAAAAATATTTATTACATTTTTTTAGCACTGCATGTTATTTTTGAAATCATTTTTTTTATAGTAGAACTTTTCAATTTACATAATTCAAATAATGTGTAGATCTTGTATTTTTCGGTCTACTTGTCGACCAGTAGAACGAAAAATACTACCCTGGTCAAGAAACTTAATAACAATGAAAAAAAATTACATAATTCAAAGTTGATGCAATAATATAAAAGCTTCTTTGCTTTGGGACAATTCGATTGACCTATAATATTGATACATTTTATGAAATAGTAAGGAAGTTATGATCATTTATAATAATTGACCTATAATATGAATACATTTTATTGAAGAGTAAGGAAGTTACGGTCATTTATAATAACTGAAAAATCGGTTTTTTATAAGTCAACTTTTTTCATTAACATAATTAAGAATTGATGTAAGAACGTGAAATAATACTTGATTTGTGACAAATATATTGACCAATAAGAATAATGCATTGTCTTGAATAGTACAAAAGTTATGGATTTATATAATTTTAAAAATCTGTTTTAAACCGAATTTTTTTTCAATAATACAATTCAAAGCTCATGCAAGAAGAAAAAAGACTCCTTGATACTTAAAGATTAACAGTTACTTGTTATCTGTTCTGCATATAAGCATATGCGTGGAAACTTTCACTTCTCAATAAAAAAGCGATCAAATTTGTGTAGGCACACAATTAGAAATTTTACTATATTAGCTAAAGGTAGGGCAGACCAGGTAGCCGCTAATAGCTGTTTTGAGATCGTGGCTAAGGTTAAGCTGTTTTCTTGTGCAGAAAGTAGTTCTATCGTCACCGTTTGTTTTTGGTACCAACACTTATTCCTATGTGCCATTATATGAAGTATAGGTATGATTTGATGCGTAATTATGTATTATTGTAGTGCATATAACTTTCTACCCCATAGTTTGTATGACATTAGGCTATTTCACAATCACTAGCTGAAGCTTACTCTGAAAGCATCCCAGGCGAGCAATGGATCCAGTGTCACGTATGGAAAAACTGGGCTCATGACAAGTATGTTGTGAACTGGCAATCGAAAATTTTTGTTTCTTTTAATTGCGAAAGTGACGATAAATAAGCATATCAGTTGTCTAAACATTCATTTATTTTGTTTCTATATACTGTGAGATCCTTCTGTGCATTTGGAACTTTAATCTCTGATATATTTTTCAGCAAAAACCAAGACAATACCTCATTTCGTTTGGACACAGTGTTCTGAAAAGTGAATTTTGGCACTTTGAACCGTAATGTTTGGTTTTTATTTTCTTTTCTCTTTTCCCTCAGAAGGGTCAATTATTTGTACAACGGTTCGTCGTTGAAAAAAGCTAACCTCTAGGGGATTCATTATTATTATTATTTGAATCTGTAACCAAGAATATATGACCGCTGTAAACAAAAAACATTTTAAACTTTTCCTAAATTTTAAATTATATTTGAAGTAGTACCATGTTAATAAACAGTCGGTTTGAAATTTTTTAGGCAGATGCTTTCTTCTTTCGAAATACTATTATGTTGAGAAGCAAATGCGCACATAAGTTTAGTTTGGTTTCACCCCTTTATTATTACTTAAATTATAACTTTCAATATTTTTGAAACGTGTGCTAGCTAGCTTCTCCAAAAAACAATGTGAATATATACAATGGTCGATATTTCAAAATCAAGGGACATAATTTCAGAGTCTATAAGTTTTTTGGAGTGAACGTAATAAAGATTTTCTTTTATAAACATGATTCTGGTTAAATTGAATTGAATGGCATACTATGACTTATAAATATTGTATCACCATCGTTTTTAAGCACAAAAAGTATAAGAAGTATGAGAAGCATAAGAAAATGTGGATCCAGACAAGCTGACTCAATTAAAAATCGAACGTTCAAACTTCAATTACTTGCGATCAAGAGTATTAATCTATTTTTAATAAATTTTACAGCATACTTTAAACTGTAATAGATACCACGAAACAAAAGTTTATTTTTAATTTACTAAAATTACTTGAATATCTTTGAGGGACATAAAATTCAAAGGTTTTAGATATATTCCTATATATTTTTAAAGGACTAAAAATTTTGTTTGACCTATTGCATGTCACGCAACATTTAGCAACGTTTAACATTTATATAAATCTCAAATACATTCCTTGCTCTTAGTTTTATAGGATACATTGGTTTTATGTTGGTAATGTTCGAGACTGATTAGTAATTCTTCTTTTTCAATTGATATAACTTAACGGTATCATCTGTAAGTATTTAGAACACTAGCCAACAAACATGCGCGTGATTTTTTAACGTTTCCATATTTCAATTATTAATTTGTATGCACTGGGAACGGCTAAATTATGCTCAAGTACGTTTTTTAAATTGATTAGGCACTTTACTCATAAGTTCTAATACTTAAAATATAACAATTGAAGAAAGTAGCTGCTAACGGTTTACTGAAAACAAACCCTATAACAAAAAAATATGTGGTAATCTTAAAATATTTATGTATTAATATTAAATTGGGGTTTGAAAACTCTTAAAATCTTTTGAAAACTATTAAACCTTTCGAAATTTCTTAAAATGTTTTTGAATATTCTGAAAGCTAATGAAATCATCTAAGTTTCTTTAAAACCCCATACAATTTCTTTTGAATTTCAATGCTCTGAGTTTGATAGTAGTCAATTTTAAATTATCCAATAAATTAATTTTTAATTTCAAATAAATAATAGTATTGAAATAAGCTGAGCTTAAGGGCTTCAAAATTAAAATTGTCCAATTTTGAACAAATAAATCTGAAAATGTTTTATTATAAAGTTTTGAAAGTCTTGGATTTTAAATTTTACTTCTTAAATTATGCAATTCATTAATTTTCTGTTTTAAATACTTAGCACTGCAATGATGAAAGCCTTATATTTAGCCTTTTAGCCCTTTTAACTTTCACTTTGAAAAATTAAAATTTTTAATTTATTATGAAACTATTGAAATATTATTTAATTTTTAATGATTTAAACATAAAACTGACTATTAAGGCTTTTAACTTAAAAAACGTAGATTTATCTGAAAAATGTGAAATTCTAGTACCTGCTATTATACGCCATACAAATTTTGATATTTTATTTTTAATTTCCATTCAAAATTGAAAATATTATTCAACTTAGAATGCTGGTATTCTACCAATGTACATTTTTTAAATTATACAGTTGTACACTTATTTTAATTTGGAGCGATTTTGACTGGGAACGCTTTCAATTACAAATTTTTCAACTCTTAAGTTTTAAATGAATTCCTTAAAATCCCATAGCATTCTTCGTCATCTCTTTAATTCGTCTGATGGCCATGGAAACCCTTTGAAATTCCTCGAAATATCTTGGAATCTGCTGGAATCCCTTGAAATATTTCCAAATACTTCGGAAATGGTGACATTCTTTTTTAAACTACCAAAGCCCAAATATATCTTCTGAATACTTTTGAATTTTTGAAAAATAGGTAGAAATTTAAAAAATCCTCATACCTGGTATACACTCATACAAACTCATGCAAACACAATGAAATATTTTGCCACGACAACTATCACAAATTAAATACACAGTTGTAAGCAAATTAAAAGTTAGTAGCGGATTTCATGTCTGAATTTCAAATGTAATGAATGGAGACATTTAAAGTCATTTCAAGGCCAATCAGCTTTTAAACAACAATGAGTACGAGACTTTCGAGATATTTGAACAACATTTTTTAGATACATTGGGATATTATATATATTCGTCAATTTCCGGTAAATTTTCGTAAATTTCGACAAATTTTGCCTCAAGTTTCCGGTAAATTGCCACATATTTTGACAAAATTTTCCATAACTTTCCAACATTTTTTCAAAAATCATGTGAATATTTTGATTTTTGTCTGCCATTTTGGATCCACCATTTGGAATATAATAATTTCATGATCGAATGTCTTACCAGCCAGCCCTGCAAAATTTACTGATGAAATGTGATTCTGAATCGATCGTTTTCAAAGGCTCAATACGAATAATTTGAACTTATATAATCATGAAAAAAATGTCAAAATGTATCGATGCTTAAAGTGCGCGCTATGCAGAGAATCACCCATTTTAATTAACTTCCGCTAAAATTCAAATGATTCACCTGTATTCCGTTCAATTTATCTTTGAATTTGTTGTTGAATGAATTCATTGAAGATCATTTTCATTCAGCTAAATTTGTGTTGCAGATACTTTTTCAAATTTTTTAAAATTTAGTTGCATTTACCATATAATTCGAATTCCAGCAAATTCAATTTAATTTACAATACAATATTTATTCATTTTGATTTCTGTCCTTAAATTACATTCAATTGAATTACATTCCATTACATCCCTTCGAATTTCATTGAATTTTTGTTCACTCCATTAATTTAGTTGATTTTCACTAAATTCCATCTAAGTCCCATTCATTTCGTTGAAACACCCTTAATTAATCTGAATTCTGGTGAAACCTTTTTATTTTCGTTGATTTCCTTTGAATTCTGTTGAATTCTACGGAATTCCGTTCAATTTAATTTATTTAGCTATGCTTTTATTTTAATTAGTTTAAAATAACTCTAATTCAGTGAATTACCTTGTTTTGTAATTTTTTTTTCAAATGAGTTGTATACAACTTTCAATTATAGTCCAATTTTGGTGAATTCTGTTGAATTCACTTGAGTTGTCTTTAATTTTTCTTTAGTTTCACTGAGTACTGAATTCCTTCAAATTCTACTTCAGTTTATTAAAGTCCTTTTAATTGTGTTGAATTACGTCAAACTCTACTGAATTCGTATGCTTCAAGTTGAATTAATCTGACTTCACTTCTAATTACAGGGTAGTCCTGTAGATGGACATAAGCGCCATTTTCATAATTTTAGGGAGAGACGAAAAACGTTCTGAAAATCTGAACTTTTGAAGAAAAACAAAAATAGAAATATACGAAAACATCATTTTCGTAAAAATGGCGCTTATGTTCTTACGCAGGTCTACCCTTCAGTTTTCTTGTACATTTTTACATTCTTATCCTAAGGATAAGGTATTAGTTTTAGGCCAAATTTTACTTCTTCGGTTTTCATCAAATCCCTACTCCTTCCGACCCCCTGAGTCAGAAAAAAACTATTTTTACTAAGGTGTCTGTCTATACTCTGTCTATAGTCTGTCTGTACTCTCTTAAAAAGAACCAGTGAAATCTCACTGGTTGAAACAGGCGGAAGCGTGTCTCTGGCAGTCAGTGAGGTTTCACAGGTTCACTTAGTGGAATTCCGTCACTGGATGAATCAGTGAGGTTCACTGCTTCACTTATTGTCAGTCGTATGCGTTGTCGTCCGTCAGCTGGTTAGTTATGACACTTATCATTCATTACTTTTGTGCTAATCTTTCAAAAACAGCACTTTACTCTCAGAACAATGAATAAGGACCGGGCTGCAATATAATAGGATATAATATATTTTGTTAAATTGTGGAAACGCCCGTCACTCTGTGAACATGTCGCGTAACTCAAAGTCTAACCCAAGTGGCCTCCCCACTTTCAAGCGAAATAGAATAAACGCCCTGTTTATTGCAGTCAGGCCCAACATATTTCTATCACAAATACTATTAGTACAAAATAAACTCCGTTCTCGACAGTTTTCAGTAACACGTGGACCCGCTAAATTCAATGACGCGACACGCGCGGACCACACGACAAGGCTGGAGGTTCATATCTTGGCCGGGTGGAGCGATATATCACTGGTTAAATCTATCATTTGGTGTCACTAGTATATTCAGTAATGCTTTTTCAGTTGATTCACTAACTGGTTTACACATTTAAAGCCGAAAAATCACTGGTTCATCAGTGATAACTCAAAATACTGATCCATTCAGTGGTAATTCCACTGGCTCAGTTTGAGAAAATGGCCTGTAGTAACGTGTAAGCATGATAACTTTAGAGAGACTTGTCAGATTGAAATAAGCTTTGGCAGACTTTTTAGGACCATTAAGAAAGGGAAGAGTTGGCTAACAAGCCATTTTTGACTAACGCTTTTGGTTTTATCTATCGAAAATGCTTTCTGAAAAATTGAAAAGTCATTAAGAATTACATTTTATAGAAACACTATGCCACATATGAAAAAAATGTCGAGAAGAAAAATTGTTTATCTCAAACTCACAAAATGGCGGTTGTGCAGGAGAGCGTAAAACGTGGTGTAAAATCAGAATCGCAATTGAAAAAATTTAAATTCTGCTTCTGAGCTGACGCATTGCTTAATCGATACAGACAAAGTTTAATTAAACAAAAGCTTCCATTTATGGGAAAATATTGTCCGAAGGCGATCATGTCGGATTGACACTTTTTTCACCCTGTCCGAGTCGAATTGAGACAAAGATAAGAAATAAAATACTCAGTCAAAAAATAAACTGATTGTCTGTGCCTGAGATGTTAAGTTACTAAATACAGAGGGAAAAAGTTTGATAAAAAAATCATGTAGTTCCGAGAAAATTAAGTTTTAGTTTAGAGGTTAGAATTTCACGGGTACTAAAAAGCGCCTTAAATCCTGAAAAAATTATAATTTTCATTTTTTTTAATGGACACGTCTTCGAGATGTTCAGTTGATGATCACGGGGAAAAAAAGTTTTATCGACAAAAGTTGTTCAGTTTCCGAGAATATCATGAAAAATAGTTTAATCATAAAAGCCTTTAAGTTTTATGGGTATGAAAATGTAAGCCTAAGGCATTGCCAGCATGGAAAATACGATATCGAAAAAATCCTTTTAAGGTGATGTGCATTTGCATTTTTTTAAATATTCTTGCAAATAATCCCATTCACGGAAAATTTTCAGTTACCTCCTTTTGCCTTTCCACCCTTCAAATATACTTCATACCATTTTTTAAAAAGACGTATGTTTCTTGCTTTAATCGTGATGCTTTTTAAAAAATAAAAAATTTCATAGATAGATGAAAAAGTCGAAAAAATTGTTCTTTTTAAGAACACCTACAAAAACGTCTATAACTCTTTTTTTATATAACTCACTATTTTTTAATCACTGTAAAAGCTATTAACAGATCAAAAAATCAAATTTTCAGCCAAAAAACACGAGATACATATATATTATAAAATAATTTATTAAATGAAAATTCTTATTTTATAACAAATTAATAATGAATTAAAGTCATTAATACTATATTATTTTTGTGAAATAAGTTAAGAGTAATTTCAATGAAGACTGTATACTGTTTAATGTATAAATACTGTATAATATAATATAATGTATAATACATACTGTATAAATTAGGGTGATTCAGTTCACAAGGCAAACAAAATTATTTTCGAAACTGAATACACACAGTAGCCTTAGTTGTACCTTTTGAGTCCAAAAATTAGAAAAGAAAGTGTTTACTGTTATTGTTGTTTTTATGTTCTGAATGTCTTTAAAATGTATCCAATTAATTTTTGTACACATAAATTGTACTCCTATATATTTCCATCATTGTAAATAATTTAATGTTAATGATTAAATTCATTTTGAAGTAAAATAATAATTTTATATTACTTATTTCACATTTCTATATGAAAATTTAACATACGGTGTGCCAATTACAGAATACAACATGTTAATAACAAATAGGTCATTATTGAAGAAAAATTTGAAAAAAGTAAGAATAAGTTATTATTATAACCACTGCAATTATAAAAAATACTATACTTTTTCATATTTCACAAGTGCGTCTTTAATATTTGACTAACATTTAAAATTCTATTTTCAAGTTGGTGATAGTTATCGACTCTTTTGGATTTTCTTAACTAAGAAAGGAAATCTCTTAATTATGAGAAATCTATTTTCAAACGACAAGACTAAACAAGAAAAACAAACACCTCGAGAGAGGTTATAACCTGTTTTTGTTGGCGCAAGACGAAGACCAGCATGGTTTTGGAACGGGAAGCTAAGTTCTAGTAGAGTTTCGCCGGAGGAAGTGTTCGGAAAGCCGCCTTTCATTTTTCACACCGTTAAACGAATTTGTCGAACCTTGGACCTCAGACCGAGGGTTGGATCTAATTTCGAGGCGATTCCAATGGATGCGAGGTCCTGCTCTCCCGCTGATAGCCAGTGCTATCATTTATACGCATTATAACCCCCTTTTGGGTTAAGGGGTCGTTTGTTATTATTAGTTTCAGGGTAGAAGCCCGTAATGGTCTTGTAATACTTTCCGGGCTGGCACTTACACTCTTCCCAAACCTGTGTACCTGTCGAGAGAAAACATTAGGGCTGACATATTCTTTTTCGATACGGTTGGCGAAACTTCTCTTGATCTTACAATTTGCAAGATTTATTATATCATTCCGTATTTTAACAATAATTGTTTCTTAATATATTAGGTCGGGGAGGTTGAATAGATTGTTTAGTACTTGAGAAAGCCTTAATTAATTACGGGGAGGGGGGAGCTATTACACAAAAATAATTAAATAGCAATGAAAGGCAAAGGAACCTGAAATAATAGTGAAAATTTCCTTAGAAGGAAAATTAAACAAAAAAAGATATACTGTAAGAAAAAAAAGATAATTCAATTAAGGTTTTGAACAATTCTTTCTTCAAATTTAGGAATTTTTTGTCCCGAATCTCTCATTTCTGGACTATATGTACTTCTGTGAAACAAAGCAGGGCGAAGTTCGGCAAATTTCAAAGGAAGGTCCATCTCTAAGAGTCCAAGCTCAAAGTGTCGTCGAGGGTGCGAGCGATAAAAAGCATTACGTGCTACTTAGGGGATGAAGCGTTACGTTAAAGAAATTAGAGAGATAATTCCTCGGACGAATACCCAATTTACCCTTTCGTCCGCTGTCGAGCACCCTGGTCTTATTATCTAAAGTGCTTCACTGCTAGGTTGGAGGAGGCAAAAAATAAAAAGTATCCCGTAGGGCAGGGAGGCGAAAGGACAAAAAGTAAGAGGCCACCGTTCGGAACGCCATTCTAGAATAACGAGAAGTTCCTGCCTTAACTTCTATTTTGCTAAAATTTATTTTCAGAAATATTTAAGATTCGTCGATCTTCTTGGCGACGTTCTTGGTTCCCTTGCAATGTGATTTGTATTCTTTGTTGATTTCCTAAGATTGGGAATATACAGCTACTTATTCCTTATTCAATACATAATTAGAGAAGGGGTACGTTAAGGGTAGGTTTTAAATTTATAGGTGTAAAATATCAAATAGAGTATCAAATCGTATTACAATTTGAGAAAATGGGTTCTACCTCCTGGATGTGTTCCTGTCACGGATTCCTCAGGAGAAAGCTTCATGTCCAAGCCATTAAGCAGAAACGTTTGGCTAACCGAGACAAAAATCCGGCAACGACAATTTTTTCTTTTCTGTCAAGATAGGGGATGGCTGAATTCCGTACGTGCCTGCACGCCCGACGCGGACAAAAGACAAATGTCGTCGCGTCTTTCGTTTGTTTCAAGCGTCATTTGTTCCGCGGCCTAGGGGTGTGGGGTTATGGGGGATGGAGTAGGGGGTACAGTTTGGTGTGTTTCGCTGGTTCAGGAACCGTGGCAGTTCGAAAGGGGAAAGGATGCGGGAGATATGGGGTCGCATGGTTAGAAAGGCCACATTTGAATGCCACCGGAAGGGGGTGGGTGCTCTTTCATCTCGGCTTTGTCGTACCAACCCCGAGTACTACTGCTACTGCTTCACGACCAAGATTTCATACTTTTGTCTGAAAGTGTCGCAAAGATATCAAAGAAATCTTTTCCGAATTTATGAAATAATAATATTCTACAATAAACAAAGGGCCACTGAATTGGAAGCCGGGAACATCGTAAAGCTACTGTGAATTTGTAAAGAGCAGGCAAAAATGTTTTAATATTTAGGTTAAGAATTATTGGTTTCAAATTTCTATTCGAAATAGGGACCCATCCGAAACTTTCGTTCCATTACGTAGCGGTAAATAATAAGTACCAACTCTCTTGATTCCGTTGGGTTACGTTTCGACAGAGTGGAACGAAATTGAAAACAATATTCTTATAACTTCATATTCTATCCACCTATCTTCTAATATTAATGTAAGATTCGCAAACCTTCAAATAAAATATTGTATAAAATTATGAATAATTCAAAAATTTCATTATCATTTCTAGTGAATATTGATATGTTTTGGTATTATAGAAACAAAAATGAAATCACGAAAGTAATTAGTGTTCTTGTTGGTCGGGTCCCTGATTTTAAACAGAATAAATACTAAGGGGCTACGCCCGTCCACACGCCAACCGCCGTTTTATATAACTAAACATAGGTTTACAAAAATTTGGGTCTATGTTTTTGGTTAAGTAAGTAAGTACAATATTTATTATCTTTTCCATAGTCATATATTATAACAAATTTGAGTCGCTTTTTGGTACAATACTGCATATCTTCTTTAGAAACACAGGGTGGTTCACAAATTTGGGTGTATGTTTTTATTACAATGACAAAAAATTCGGTAATATGATATGGTGTAATATGGCATATGGGACAATGTCACATGAGGTAATATGATATATGGAATGATGAAGAACGTAGGGTTTAGGTTTTTTTGTAAGATCAGTATATTTGGTAAAATATTGTACTATCTTTTATAAAAACATCCTCAATAGTACAGTATCGTATTAAATATACTGACCTAATTAAAAACAAAGACCCAATTTGTATGTATCTTTTTGGAAAAGATAGTACAACATTGTAGTAAATATATCAGCCTAGCCAAAAAAATAGACCCAATTTTGTATATGTTTTTGGAGAACATAGTACAATATTGCACTAAATATACTTCTCTGACAATAAAATAGAAAAAAATAGAAGGAAGCTTATTTCTGAGAAATCCCGCATGAAATAGACGAAAATCCGTTAATAAAAAATTTACACCAAATACAAAATGCTATATAAATTACACAAATTTAATTTAAAAGAATAAGTAAAAAGTGCTTTCGAGTACTTCTGGAGCCCTATTCAACTTTCAAAGAAACGTCGGAGATAAAAATGATCAAAAATCGATTTCGAGGGTAACACGAAAAAAATCATGGTTTCCTTGAACTGTTTTATCTTAGAAAAAAGCGTTTATTAATATTCTTGTTTAGCTAGATAATTTTGCGCATACAATAAAGTGAACAAAGTAGTATACTAAAACGAAATAGACTACATTATTAAATTACACGGCTCATGGAACTTACGCCCTTATGCACTTCAATTTTATATTTTATCCACTTTTAAACTAACTGGATCATAATATTCTACAGGGACATAAGTTAGGCCAAAGCAATTAGTTTGAGCCAATAAAAGGAATTTCTCAATTTTGATAATTACGCCCGTATGTGAGTGTACTGTCACCCTTCGTTTATAAGTATTATTAACTAAAATAGTATTAATAGTCGAAGAATCATTGGAAAAGTCATAGTCTCTTCAAATCATTAATATTAGTTCAATTTTAATGTGTTTCACTTTAACAATACAATTCATAGAACGCATAAATAAACTGGAAAATAAACGATAAATTCTTTTCAATAATAAAAATATTATAAAATAGAATAAATAAACGTGCTTTTCGAGTCAATAAGATTTCCTGGAAGAAGCATCTTTCTAAAGATTTTGCCAAAAGTTTGAATAAAAACTGAATTTCGCATCTTTGGATTTAGAATCCTGGAAATTTTTCGGAATCGAAGATTTTATGCAAGTGGGTGTCTTGAAAAGTCAACGAGGATGATAGGAGTTAGCAGAAGGAAGAAAAAAGCGATTCGTCCCGAAGGGGGATTTCTTTCAGCAGAAAATAATTAAGCTTTTCTATGGAGATGATGGATTCGGTGGAACTGCCGTTCGCTCAGTCAACGTCAGAGGTCGACAATAGGTTCAATGGATGGAGCTCTCCTTTATTTAAAGTAGCTTTGTGTCCTCCCGCCTCCCAAACTCGCTCCACCTCCGCCTTTCCTACGGATCTGGATCTGGATCAGTCAGGCCATTCTGCTGGCTTCGATTCGCTAGATTGGGTAGCAGCTAATGAAAAAATAGTGTCTCGTCATCCGGCCAGCATAAATACGAAGACCCGATCAGAATGCAAACCCCATTGATTCTTATCTGGAAAAAGGTGATCTACCCCCTCTAGAAAATTTAAGACCGTTCCATACAACGTCGTATTTTTCGGCTTCTTTCAGTTTCAGAAAAAATATATAGACTTCCATTTTCATTCAAGAGACATTTATTTCATGACCTAACACCAAATAAATCGCAAATAATTGTTATCAAGTATGAGTTTGCGTTTATTCTTAATTGTATATAGGAGTAACAAAGGATAAAATAAGGGTCGACATCCAATTATCAAATAGATATTTCTCCCTTTTTTTAAATAATTAGTTAAAAATTCCGAAGTCTATATTTGCATACCTACCCCTACTCCACCCCTATTTACCCCTACGTCAAATAGAAGCCCATTATCAAATGATTTGATGCCTTTGCCTAGAAGGTTCAATTGGTTTGTTCTTTCGTGCTTGGTGACAAAACAAAGACACCGTTTAACGACATTGTCGCACACCCCGAGCTTCAGAAATGGCTCTTCCAATCCCCTGGGGAACCAGAGTCGACAGAAACTGGATGCCGGCTGCTGCGCTTTCGTTCGACTGGGTGGTATTATTCCGAACCATTTGTCACTCGGGCAACCCGACAACCCCTTTCGCTTCTCGGCTCGAGGCACCCCTCCCACACCCCATTCGCCACGATTCTTGCGAGTTTTTATAGCCGCGAATCGTCGCAATATGCCGACAAGGAACTTACTACCCCTTCTGAGAAAGTCGAGGACCGATTAAGAGGGTGCAAGGATTTTTTCCCTTCCTCGACTTAACCCCTGTGAATGAAAGGATTAAACGCTACTGATCCAGATTTTTCGAATTTCTACTTTGAAGGGGAAATGCCCTGGATGAGTTGTAATCCTCGTGGTTTTCAGGGTATTTTTAATGAAATTTTGTTCATTGCTTACTTAAAACTTTATTGGACGCAGCACTTTTCTACTAAATTTTTAATTCTGAATTAAATTCAGATTCGTGAGTATAAAAATATATTTTGCTTAGTAATATAAAATAGATCCCATTTCTGTTATAAATTAAGTAGTGAATCACAAAATCAACAGTATCGAATTTGGTGATGTTGTGACGCCATCTAGAATCGCGGAAACAAGACGCCTTACTTTATTAATTAGAGTCAGAGCGTGATCCAACCATCCCAGATCTGACTCTGGAGCCAAGCACTGACACCAACGTGCCGGGAGCATTCCCCAATAAAAGTCAACAAAAGACTAACGATTCATTCGGCTAATGGAAAAGTCCGAAAACACTAGCGTACGCCACCCATGGCTCTATTTTCTGTGCTGCTTCAGCTCATAATTAAACACACTTTTAGCAGATTAGATTCGCGAGTTTGCCTATGATTCGCTGGCCGGTCCGCTGAATGTCAGAGAATTCTTTTTGTATTCTTACTCTAAAGCCTCAAGACTAAGTAAAGGAAATTCAGTACTGCTGTTTATACCTTCGTCAAGAGAATAGTGGAATAAACAGGCCGTATGACAATAAAGTGCTTCCACTACTTATGTGATTGGTAAAGCTCTTCGTCTCGAGAAGGAATCATGTTGCCGTTTTTTCATCTACGAATAGAGGCGGTTTTTTTTATATCGATATGAATTAAATTACGGAGATAATAAACATGATTTATTACGTCTTTTTTTATTTATCAGTGTGAGAATTGACCTCCTTGCAGGAGCTCTTATAAGTGCAAGAGAGTGGACGCTGAAGATGGACCGATGTCTGACCATAACCGGAAAACATCGCAGCTAGGCATTCCTAAGCCCGTCAGTGATGAAAGCCGATTATGGCCAGACGTCTCTTTTAACATTTCCTTTATTCAAATTAAAACTTCAAATATACTAATTCTATGTTCTTCTTTAGAAAATGAGCAAGTGATTTACTTGTTCTCTTAGGGACTTGAAAAAAGTGCATGAAAAAATTATTTCACCTTTCAGTGCAATTTTCTTTAGTCTCATCGTACCCAGCGGCGCATAAAAATAAATCAAAATTGTTTTTTTTTTAGGAATTCCTCTTTTCTCAGCAAACAATTTCTGAGGCTTAACTTCAAACCAAAAAGCATTCTAACAACAAATAGAATTAATTAGAGACAGTGATAGCCTCTTCAGGAATATTCGCGAGACAAGCGAGCTTGCTTCGTGTTTTCTCCTCAATTACGTCAATCCACTCACGTCCGCATGACGTAAACGGACCGACTACTCGAATCGAAGCCCTCGCTCGGGTCCTTAATCGGTCAAGTGATCGCAGAACCCCTACAACCATTCCTGATCGTTCCAGAGAGAGTCGAAGTTAAAGGAGTGGGGAGAGAGGGAACAGGAGAAATGGCTAATTCCGGATATTTATGTAGGGGTAAAGTAGTGGTTGTTACTAGCCTCGAGATCGCCGCTATAACCCTGGAGAGCCAGAAGCGACCAACTGACCAGAAAATTAACCCTCTAGTCGATTCGATGGTCCTAGACTAGCGGAGGCGAGCAGATCCTTCTCGACCCCGATCACTTCGTTCCGAATCCGAAATTCGTTCACTGAAGCTGAACTTTGCCCTCTGGATTCTCAGACACTTGTCGTTCCTTGACAATTTCCTTCTTTCTGATAAGTTTTCTCAATGTTAATCAAAGTCAATCATTTCAGTTACATTAATTAACTTATATCACGAATATAGTATCGTTATTTTCAACATATTTGTTCAGGTATCGAAACAAAATATTCTTCTTTTTCACAATTTACGCCTTTCACGGAAAAGATGAAAGTTTTACCTTAAACTTCACTTTCAAGAGTGGATTGATTTTTTAAAATGCAACCTTGAACCTTAAAATTAAGTGCTAAATTAAAAATAGGACATATAAACTGCTCCAGTTGAATATATTTTTCTCCACGGCCAATTTTTTCTCTTTCCTCGACCTTTCGTGGAATAAAGGACCAGCTTTTGTCTCTAGAACAAAGTGAAATTAACGAAAATTAAAAACCAACGCCACTGTACAAACTTTATTATTTCTTTTAGGCAGAATGAAGAGACAACTGTGCTAAAAAATATAGTTATTACACACCTAATGTAAAACCCCCAGCACTAACTTCGCTAATGGGATTTCATTTGTTCTTCTTATCTTCTAGAATTAAATTTTGTACGAAATTTTGCAAGTAATCTAAAACTAAGCATCTCTTGTCACCAACAGCAGAATTTTTGAAATTTTTTTTGCACCCAAGGAACCTTTTTACGGTTGGAGGCAATGGAGATAATGGCCTTAGTTTACACATGCACTATTTAAAACAAGTATATGAACTTATGCTACTCTTGCTGAATAAGAATGGTAAATATGAATCCCTATTCAATTGAAGTGTATATTGATCAACTAAATCAACGCCAGCGAACTGAAATAAGGTAATAGTTATAAACAAGTTTGATAATTTATGTAACAAAACATTTTCGTAACGCATGCATGGAATGTTCGCTTTTCGGGGAGTGAATAGCTTGCGGGAAGTGACCAATTCTGAAACCGTGTTAAAAAGCAGTTCTAAAAATACTTTCTCCAGCTGCTGTGCTTGGGTTCTTTGAGCAAAACTACTTTTTCTGGCTACTGCGCTGGCAGACTTCTAGCAAGATTACTTTTTATAGCTATCGCGCTTGCGCATTTCGAATTAGAATTACTTTCCAGGACTATCGGAATAATAATCTCACTTCATTATGAGTTGACGTTTGACAGGGAGACTGTGAGTTGTGAACAGTGATTGGACCAACTTGCAGTGATAAGTTGCCATGAATGACTGATGAATTACCATCAATTACCGATAAATTATATTACATTGGTACACGGAGAAAATTTTTGAGTCAAATTTTACATAACTTAGTTCCGTAAACGGAGAACATTACGGCATTACATTAAAATTTCACTTTCAGTTATGTAAAATGAAATAGGTCAATATTTGATGTAAAAATATAAATTATTAATATAAATTCATTAAAATTTAATTCGCGATTCAGTAAGAAATAATACAATGAGATAATAAAGATTACCTGACAGTTGGGTAAAATGAGATGTCGATTACCTACCAGTCAGGTAAAATCAGTCGAACTGTTAGGTACAGTTTCAATCACAGAAAACAAAGTCTACCTCTCTAAATATGTGAATTCTACATCCCAGTCATATAAAATTTCGTCCGCCAGCAAAAAAACATTCTTGCTACAAACAGATTCTGTGGAAGGTCATCCACTACTAACAAACACATGCTCACACATATCATACAATTCATAAGTGTATTGTTGGGATATATACACAATTTAAATTAAACAATTACATTAAATTACGATACATTACATACGATATATTCGCACGCTTTTAACGATATTAACGCTAATAAAAATCGAAAACGCTGTGACGGGTTTTGAACCACGTAAGCCACGTTTAACGAGTTCTATGGCTAACAACTAAACCTCATGGCTAACCTAACACTTAGAATATCGGGGGGAAAATCTCGGTTATAGAGTTAAAGTACAAGTACATCAGGGCGGTACAAAAAAATATCTGGTCCCCGTTTCATCGAAATGTGTTATTGTAACATTTTAATAATTAGCGGGCTTATAAGTTTGTAGGAAGTGAATAAAAACATTAGATAATTGTTTATTTGAAATTTTCTAACCTTGAAACTTGGAATTATTTAATTTTAAATACTTTAAACTTTTGCATGGTCTACTTTCTAAAAATAATAGAACATTATGCGTGCTATGCGCGCACTAACCCAGGTGCGAAATTCGGTCGGATGCCAGAGCTTAACCAACGGCCCAAAGTCGGCCCTGCTTGGGTAACCGATCTACGGTAACCAGAGTTGGGCCGACTAAAGTGTTTTTAAGCTGCCATGGTACCACCGACGTTGGCAACTGACATCGGCAGCGGGCGAAAAGCCGACTCTCGGCCCAATTCTGGCCCAACTTTGGGCCGACCATCGGATGACCTGTGGCAGATTGGTCGGTACGACCGCAAGAATGCGGTCGGTCTCACTCTGGATACAGCAGTCGGTTAGCCACAAGTCACCGTGATGCACCCGACGGTAGGTCAAACCTTGGCCCGAGTATGAGCAGACCGTCGGATAAACTCTGGTTCGTTGTGTCAAAAAGACCGCGAAAGTACGGTCGACCCGACTCTGTGCAAGAGATGGGCCGACCATCGGGATAAAATTCGCTTGTACAAGTCATCATGGTGCACCCGACGCGTCGCGACGGTCGATCAAACCTCGGCCAAAATGTGAGCCGGCCATCGGATATACTAGGGTTCATTATTTCAAAACAACAGAAATTTGGGTACAAATAGCTGGATTTTTGTGAAGCAATATCAACATTCGTACCAAAATTTTGGTACACGCAGACACTTCTTTTTTTTTAGAAAAAAAATTCTAAGCTCCATCTTTATGATAAATTGTAAATGTTCCGAAAAATTTACATTTGATGTAATTATTAATCCTTTTAAAATAGTCTAAAACACCTAAAAATAAAACGTTACACGAAAGTTTAAAAGAATTTATTATAGAAAAAATGTGCGCAGTACGCGATAAAATTTTTAAGTTCCGTCGATGGAAATTTTAAAAGCTCATTAAAAATTACATTTTATTTCATCATCAAAAGTTGTAAAATGGCCTAAAATGCGAAAACACAAAATATTCCTAATAATATTCCTGCTAACAGTTAATTTATTTTACATCCATATGATGTCGCATAATAATAAAGAAATTAATGAGAAAAAATAGTTAAAAAATTGTTGTTGTATTTTCAACTCTCTGGAGCTGTAGCTTATGAGGATGGTTATTTCATTGACTTTCAATTAAGTAGGTATAGAGTAATGGGTAAGACTCCCTTCTGCTACGCGATAGATTCAGATATAGATGTAGGTTCGAAACCCCGTAGCGTTAGAAATTTTATTTGTAATATAATGTTTAAAAATGTGATATATGTATTCATTCTAAGAAGGACCATATAATTTATCGTTAAAATACTCGCAATCAATTATTATTTATTTTTTGAATACCTTGAACCTTCAAGAATCAAAGTCGGGCCGACGTCGAGAAGTCAAAGGCGGTTGGCCGTTATCATTTAGCTGGTTGGCCCGACCAGTGGCGCACAAAGTTGGACTGACCGACCGACGGTTGGCCCGACTGTAGGCCGACGGTCAATTCGCACCTGGGATTGTGTATGAACCACAAAAATATTAGCACGAAAGAATAATGCATATATAGTTTATGAAAAATAGTTGAAGAATAGTTGCATGTTGCAACTTAAACTTTCTTTCCCTGTTTTTTTTTTTAGATAAAGTACTTCTACTAGAATTAAAATAGACGGTATTGTATATGTACATACTAGAATATTAGGATGTGTGAATATAATAACGTTTGTATGGTAGTTATATATAAGCTGGAACATACATTGTACATTATATACGAATGTAAAAGAATGATGTTGCAGTGTAAATTGCTACTATCAACAATTTACTAGTAATTATATAAAGCATTTGGAAATTTTGTATGACCTATATTAGCATAGTTTCACCTACACTCGCACGGGTAACACCGTAAAAACTATGTCATTTATAGAATTAATATTGTTAAATATGGAAGTTCAAGTATTTTGTAAATGATGAATTTCTAGCTTTATAGTCCGGCGGATAAAGTAACCAATGGCTGATTCTCAAAAAAAGTCGAAAATGGCTTCACCGAGTTAATCAATTTTTTTTCAACTCATTATCAAATTTTTTTTGCACAAGTTGTAGTTTACATCTTGTTTGATAAAAATATTATAGTGGTCCCCAACTTTTTTGAGTTTGAATCAAA